>DWEI01003799.1:0-12381 GCA_018245875.1 Mysoria ambigua | reverse complement strand
CTACTTTAATGTTGCGATTTTGGTCTGAACAAACATCACTGTAAAAACATGTAATAGCCTACAGGCTATTACGTGTTTTTGCGAAGCTGAGATATCCTCCATATGCGATAAAATGCATGATGCTATTTTATTTTAGGCGACGCGGGTTTTTCAAGTTATGTTTACATAATTTCTTTAAATTGTCGACTTAGACCACTTTCATAATTGACACTAAATGAATTCCGTATAACGTTGTAATTACAACTACTTTCTAAATGTTCATTTTTGGCGATATCGTAAAAATTACATTGAATAAAATTAATTTCAAATAATGTCACGTGAAATAAGTGATAAATTTATTTTTTTTCAATTCTGACTTAGACCACTTTCATAATTATGGGCACAGTTATGTATAGTAGTCCTCAATTGTTTTTCGTGTCATACATATTATTAAAGCATTCATTTAATTCAACTCTCCGATCGTCAGAGAATGTAGAAGACGAGAAAGACCACGAGGCGGTAACCGCTGGGCTGGTGAAGTACCCCAACAACCTGAACCTCGGTGACTTGTTCTATTTCCTGTTGGCACCGACCCTTTGCTATGAATTGAATTTCCCACGCACCACACGGTTAGTTGCATGTTGTTGTATTTGTGCCCTTCCGATTCTCTCCCGCTTTTTTTATTAGCATTTGCTTTGTAAATACATAAGATATTTTTTTAAGCAGTCTTCAGTGCTGTATGTACATATGTATATATGTGTATAGAGTTGTTTTGCAATGTCTTATAATTTTGTTACATCCAAAAGTATAAGTTAATGTAAAATAATGTCACGCCCATATTCTCCCATTTGGTGGACGATTAATACACTTATAATACAAAGCGGTATAAGCGGGGAGCTTATTGCAATACATCACATACAAAATTCAGGCTCAGAGTCACTATTAGAAATTTCAAGTTAGAAAAATCCAATAGTAACTGGCCCGAGTGTGAACCCAGGACCAATCGATCAGCAATCGCTTTTGCAACCGCACATTCAATAAAGTACTCACTGAGATAATAAATTTAGTTTTTATTTTAAAGCCTAATAGAATTGAAGCTACTTTTTATAGTACAGGTAATATAACTAAAATATTATACCTTTGACCGTTTTTTTTATATATATAATAATTATAATTATTTATATTCCAAACTGTCACATGTTGTGGTATGTGGCATATTAATAAATTTAATGTGAAAAAGATAACTGATGTAATCAATGGCTTTTTACTTTCGCATTACATTGTAAAATAACAAAGTTTCCAATTTACATTTATTGCAGGATACGGAAGAGGTTCTTGATAAAAAGAATCGTGGAACTAGTGTTCGGTATCAATCTGGTTCTGGCCCTGTTCCAGCAGTGGATGATACCGTCCGTCAAGAACGCTGTCGACCCCTTCTCGAAAATGGATATCATGAGGACCACTGAACGACTTCTCAAACTCGCGGTTACTATTCATATACAATCTGTATTGAAAAGTTTAATTATTTATAAGTTAATTGTAAATATTCCTTATGAATAGTCAATGCCTTCCCGTTAACGTTTAAAGTTTAATTCTAAGGTTGTGATATACCATAGCTGGGTATGTGTGTTTTCAAAACTAAAGTTTTGAGAATTTTGATTGCAGAGATAAATCATAGGATATAATTATGTAGTTTACCAGCCGTCGTGTTACCATGCCACAAGCTCTCTTGACTTTGGGATTAGATGGCCGGATTATTATAGCATTATTACTAAATCGTGACTCTAAAGTCAGTCTGCTTTCGTTTAGTTGTTGGACCCTCATAACCAGCGGTCATTTGTCTGTACTGTCTTTGTTGATATGTGTAATTAGTAATCTGAAATCTGTACTTCTCTTAATACAGACAGACAATTTGACAAGTTTAGACTTAGTATCCAGAATTACATTTTTGGTATTAATGGTTGCGTTAATACTCCGGTTATCATATTTAATTTCTTAATGAGAACGTCTGTTCGAATCCAAATATATGATGCTAACAGTATAAAGTGATTACCAAGATATATATGTTCATAAAAATGTTATTCATGCGTATTGGATCTGCTCCAAACTCCGAGGAATCTGGTGTAAATTTAATTCTAGTGCGGTGAAGGTGGATTTACTTTCTGATGATCAATATTGTCCATTATACATTCCAGGTACCGAACCATTTCATCTGGCTGTGTTTCTTCTACCTCAGCTTCCATTCGTTCTTGAACCTCATGGGCGAGCTGCTCCACTTCGCCGACAGGAACTTCTACAACGATTGGTGGAACGCTAACAACATCGAGGTGTTCTGGAGGACGTGGAACATGCCCGTGCACACGTGGGCAGTGCGCCACGTGTACATACCGATGACGGAGCTCGGCTACACCCGGGCTGCCGCCAGCGCGGTCGTCTTCCTCATATCTGCCTTCTTCCATGAGTACTTGGTATGTGTTTAAGAGCGTTGGATTTGGTTTGGTTCATTACCAATTAATGAATTAGGTATAGGCAGTTACATATGATTTTTTCTGCTGAGTAACGATTTAAGTACATAATAGGTGTAACATCACCCCTGTAATCTGTGAAGAGTTATGGAGAGGATTTTAATGCCCTATGACATGTCACCAGTTACTTTTATGTTCCACTGAAAAAATACATGGTGAGTCTATTGCCATACACCAGGCACACATGCTGACTCTCGAGGCTCCACTAGAGAAACTAAGTTAGGAAATCCAATAGTGACAGACCCCGGATTTGATCCCAGAACCTCTCAACTGGCAGTTACAGTTCATCAATAAGTCAGTCAATATTACTATGTCTATGTTCTTATATTCAATTTGAAAGAAATATTTCCATACCTAATATTCCCGGGACATTCCCCTGGTTGCAATAATTAGTGATGTTCAGTAACGGCACGCGACCGCTCAGGTGAGCGTGCCGCTGCGCATGTTCCGCATCTGGGCGTTCCTGGGCATGATGGCGCAGCCGCCGCTGTCCGTGATCTCGCGCCTGGCGCAGCGCCGTCTGGGCGCGCGCTGGGGCAACCTCATCGTGTGGAGCTCGCTCATCCTGGGCCAGCCGCTCGCCATCATGATGTACTACCACGACTACGCGCTGGCGCACCTGCATCCGGAGCTCCCGGCGCTGCCGAACTAGCGCCCCGAGCTTGCGGAGGTCATCTGTGGAACTAGCATAAGGCTCTAAATGTATTGGAAATGTGCATGAGCTTTATAGGGTGTATGACTATCTAAAATTAATTAATTTGAGTAAGCAAATAATATAGTGATATAAACAATTTCATATCAATATATTCATCATTCTTAAAACATTTCAGTGTTATTAATAACTTCCATAGATTAGATTCCATAGATAGTATTTGGATTTTAATTTTCTTTAAATTGCATCATAGTCTGTATCAAATAACTGTCGTTCTTACACAAAGCTTTTTCTCTACTTAACTAAGTTTTGGTTGACATACACCCTATTATAAATTTTGATATTTTTTTTGTCATGTAAGAAGGTAATATTTATTTTTCTATACATATAATATTGTAACAGTTAGAAAAATGTTGTAATGTTGTGAGCCAGTCACATTTATGCTTTTAAAAAATGTAAACCACATTAATATTCCCTTTGCTTTGTTCCAACTCATGTATTATGCTTGATGCAATTGGAATTGTTTCATGCACAATGAATTGAAAAGAACAAAACAATGATCAATGTTTAACAGGAAATCGGCTGAACTAAAATCAGTGTGTTGGTACATAACAATTTAATTTCGAATTGGGATATATTGTGATATCAATATATATGTTAAATGTGTATTTGGATGAAATGGGAGTTACCTGTACAAAATAATACATGTCAATTAATATATATTTTATTATATAATATTAATAATGTGTAATATTTATAAGATGACACAGTTTTTAATGTATTGTTATTCCCATTTTATAAAGACTGAGATTATATATCGGTACTTTTGTTATAAAAAATATATTTCAATCAATATTTTTTTTTGTGTATTTAAATTTCATCAATAATAAATCATTGAATGAAATGCATTTGATATGTACATTTTATATGGAATTTACATCAATAATTTTTTTATATTGAAAGTCTGTTGGTATTAATATTTTTATATTGAATGTGTATTTGAATTATGATATAATTGTTTATATTTATTTCACTTGTGGTACCTAAGAAATTATGTATGAAAGTACATTATTATGTCCGTATGGATGCTCATTTTCTGTTGATGAGTAAATTGAACTGAGTAAATTGAATTGTAGTCTGAAAATTGAACACACAAGATATTTTTTTTAAATGCATTTTTTTATAGAGCTGTTGTTCATTTTTATATAATAGTAAGTTGAAATAACATTACAACTGGTGCATTTTTGTATAACATTTAATACAAGCTTAACTTATTATTAAATAATTTACTAATTCTCTTAACAAGGTACTAATTTTTACTGTCTGCCATGTGAACATACTGTTTACAAATATAAATGTTACCAATATGGATTTTTTTGATCACTTTTTATAGCATATTGTTCTATGATGTAGAATTTTACATTGGTATTTTATTTAACTGTTTTCTGCTATTTTGTATTGAGAATTACTAATATTATTATGCTTGGTTTTATATCAAGTTTAATTTTTTTATGTAAGATTTGCAAATAATTATTTTATTTCTAACAATAAGATGGAATGATAGTTGATATTTAAATCAAGAGCCGTTCAAGTATTGTATTGAAAGCAGTATGTCAAGATGATATTTATGCTGTGATAACTTAGTGCCAATAACTGTTATACCAATTTTGTACAAAGTCTAATGTGCGATACAAATTTTTATACCTATTTATGATTTGGTTTTAATAAAAATATTTTTCTGTTACCTTTGTATTATTTTATTGTGATATAATAGGCACCAATACCGCCGTGCAGTGGACGCGAATGCGATTTTATGGTTTCATTTGTAAACATCCATGCAATCAGAGGTGTTGATAGCTCATTTAAGAGAAATATATTGTAACATCACGCCTGCTCTCTATATTGGTAGAAGAGAGTAGTATACTCACAAAATTCATTAGTAATATGTTGTGCAATGAATAAATAGAAGCAATTTGAGTGCAAGTGGGAACAAGCTAATTGCCGGAGCGTGCAACCTCTGACTGCATTACGACATGTGTACGGGTCGATGATCGATTATCTGACCACGGCGAAGGCCGCGTCTTCCAATGAGTACTTAACAACTAGATTTCGCTATCGCATACATTGTATCGGCATGAGCTGGATACAAAACTAATACAAACATTTGGTTTGGGCTTCTCTTAGTAAACAACACTGGCAATAAAAATAAAAAAACGGAATCACCATAAACATTGTTTTCTGAATAAGTTATATTTTTATAATGAACAAGAAGTATTGTATACGCTCACTTAAAGTACAAATTACATCTGTAATCCTCGAAGAGGTAGACAGAGGAGAGCAGTATGTTCATTGTAGGTATCCGGCCTGATATGGTAAAGAAGATTTGTTAAATTAATTCCGTGAAAACTATTAGTTTTATATTATATGTACCATTTATACTGGTCTATAAGCTCTTCACTTATATGATGACTGATGACAGCTTTCAACATGACACTTATTACGACAATTCACAAAATTTATAAATCATCATATCATAAAAAAATAAATAATAAAGATACACTAATGTTAATACCAACGCTAACGCCAACACCAACAATATTATTATCTTCGGACATATTCACATACGGTTTTTTGAAGAGAGCTTCCTTGTGTTACGGTAACCAAACAGTTAACAAATGTACAACACCGATTAATTTGAAAATTGACTGGCTTAATTTTTTAATGACATTGGATAAAGCCAAATGTGAGTAAGGTATAAACATTCAACATTACTTGTCTTCTACAAACAATTCAAATGTTTCAAATGTCTCACAACAATTGACATTAATAATAATTTAAACAGATTTCAGTTCTCTGTAAAGTACTGACTTTTTGATAAATGCTCAAATTGTAAAACGACTTTCTTTTTTGACGGTTGTGTTGAACATGGGATGAAATATAACTGTAAATGATATACACATCTTTTTACACTCTGGTGCAGAACGAATACTTGTGCTCATAAGAAAAATATTTCTTCTGGATAGTAATCGAACCCACGGTCTTCGGCGCAACGGTCACATTCACTAACCGCTGTATCAACGGGCCAGTTAAATTTAAGATCATGTAGTAGGATTTTCGATGACAACTTCAAATAGTTTCGAATGTACTAAGCTAATATTTCCCAATATGTTTGACTGGATTGAACTGTTTGAAGTATTGATTTTTTAAACGTGATCGGTCACCATAAAACATGGAAGGCTTGGATGGTTGTTCGAAGCAAGGCGACCGCAGGGGCGCGAAATCAATTGATGAAGAGGCGCCGATACCCGCGCGTACGTGTCCCGCCTCTGGGAGCTGGCCTCTCACCAATTTTAGCTCCCCACTCGCTATTGTTTGACGACAATGCTCTGCGGTTTTTTACTGGATGCGTACTTATTGTATCGCAGACTTCTTACTGATAACGTTGCTCTAACTGTTTTCAACATATATTTATTTAATAATTTATGCACATAATAAAAATAAAAATAATTAAATTAATTGAACGAAATCTGTAGAAAGGTACATATTATTTTTGTTAAGTTATTTAGCTATATTTATCTATTCTAAATATAAACTACGAAACCTATGTTGAATTTTAATTGTTATCACAATGTGTAAAATATGTGACGTTTGCAAATACTATGAAAACTATAATGGGTGCTTTTCCACACACTTATAGGAAAACATTTGTTTGTAGAAGAAACGACTATCATACTGCATATGCAGTGATATGCTGAAAATATAAAAGTGCGACTTTTATATTTTCCGCATTAAGCCACGTGTTCTATAATCCGTACGATGGATAAATCAGATCTCGTTTCATTACCAGTCGCTCTATGCCATTGCAAAATGGATTAACCGACGTTTAGTTCAATACCAGTAACTCGATTAGATTTTATTGTTTTTATTTTGTTGTTTAATTTTTGTATAATCACATACCTACATTGATGTAGGTATCGGGGATAATATGGATTTTTGTAGGGTTCGTGTTGCGAACAAATCTTGTACATAAATTCCAAAGAATCCTTGAGAAACCGACCTATTTTTTTTTCAACCGCTATTTTCATACCGATGCAGCTACATGCATTACAAAATTTCAAAACAGTAGAGTCTTTGCCTCGTGCTTTGATTGTGATACCATCATCTAGGCAGCTGTTTCTATCTCTAGGCATTTGCTTTTATATATTTGTGTTAAAAATATATTTAGGCTAATATTATAAATTGTGAATTAGATTTCGGGAAAATTATTATGATTAATAGATGTAAGATTACTTCTCATAAATAATCATTTTTTTGGGCAATCACACAACCAACGTTCTTTTTCGTGACGTTTATAAAAAAGTATTTGTCAAATTATATATTCTTCAATGTCAAACTTACTCGTCCTGATATCCTTTGCTTATCAAAAACAAAAGAAATTTATTGAAGCGTAAGTAATGCAGCAGGAGGCCAAACAGAAGTCAAATGAACGTGTCGAGTAACAGAATCATGTAATAACATTTGGCGCGGCGTGGTTTCCGCTAACAATGTTGACCGTGGCGAGCAAACAGCGCCCCCGCGCGCACTCGCACCCTACCTAACCACCATACAGACATACCCCGCGCGAACAATTACTCTTCACTTTCATGTCTCTGAGCGTCAGCAATTTGCGCTATTTGGACAAGAGTTCGCTCCTATCGAAACTTCACGTTCCTATACTAAGTTGTACATTCACACTTCTATAATAATGTACATACATACATACTGTGTAAGCTATTAAAACTTTGAATATCTCTACGTTAAATGCGATAGATTCTTAATTCACGGGAAATATAATATTATCTTTTAATGTAAATTTTGCACATATCTTCACTGCTATCTGCTTGCATTATAAAATACCTGGCTAAGTGATGTTATAATCGTAGTAATAATAACGTTGCAAAAGGTTTAACGACGCCATTTAATCGTTAATACAATCCAATTTATCCGGATATTGGCTATGAATGTTTTTAATATGGAAGCTACTGGGAAGCAGCAAAACATTACGTGCTTGGAAGATGTTCATCATTATTTGCTGCATACATTACATACAACTAAATAATTTTTGGAAAACACTACTGAGCAGACCAAAAAAATAATACCCAATGGAAGAATACTACAGGATTCAGTCTTTAATTATAATCTCTAGGGATGTAGCAGTGATTTCCAAATTAACCCTTAGCCCTAGTTTGCATAAACATTTAATTATGAATCACTGTTCTTGTAACAAGCGCATCATTCCAATTATCCGCGGATGCTGCTGGGGTTAGTTGTTTGGCGGCGGTCGGCGGGGCTTTTATTAAGTGTAATTCGGGGTAACGCTGACTTAACCCGTTCGTACTCGCCGACGCGTGAAATCACTTTGTTCTACCATTAGCCATATAACTGCCACTCATGTATTTATTGTGGCTTGTTCCCATTTTTGCACAATCTGAACAATTTTTAGACGATTAATTTGTAGAATATAATCGTTTAATTTAAGATTGTTAATGTATAAAGTGTAATTATAATTTGAAAAAAAAATGGTTCGTCTGCTTGGTACGCCAATTCAAACATATCTTTTATGATAATTATTAACATACTTTTTAGTACTAAATTTGAGCGATTTTTTATAACATATTTGCATATCATCAAGATTAAAAGTTGTTGGTTAGAGTAATGACTCTGAATAAGAAATATTAAAATATATATTTTGTTGCGTTCCCATATTTCATCCATTCATGTTTAACAATAACGACAACATATAAATAACAATAAAATAAACTTTATTGACGGGTTTTGAACCCGCTGCTACGCCGTAGATTTTGCTACGAGGTCTGAATATGCCCTTGTTGTTAGCATAACATTTTGGCTGAATTGTAAAGAAACATTGTTTATAATATGTTGTACTAGCGGTAGACCGCGGTCCTGTCTTATAGAAAGCGCAGATACAATCAGTGATGGAGCACGCATGTTTAGGAATAGTTTATTTACCATTGCTTTGTATGACCTATGTAGGCTATATTTGTTTGTCTCTCATTTAAAAACCCCTCTTATATTTTTACGCTGGTTATTATCCGTTTGGAACCTAATGAACTCTACAAGATAGCGTCAATAAATCATTTAGTTTACATAATATATTAGATATTATGTATATATGGAACATTCTAGCAGATTTCAGCTAAGACTAGACTACATATTTATTCACTGCGGTGTCAGGCTAGAGCTTACATATGTACCCTATTTTATCTGTAAACGCGCGTCCACATTGAGTACCTGTGGTTACACCGTTAAAGTAGTAGGTAGTTGATGGCGGAAGGTGGTTTGGCTTTCAACGCAAACTGGACCACGATTAAAAATCAAACTTCAGAATTATTCAAAGCGATTTGCTGCTAGCGATTCATAAGATGTAGTTACACTCAATATTTTTTCTCTGCGCGTTTGTTTCTCGTAGCAAAATTTTGATTTCTTTTTCCATAAAACAAAGCCTAGGTGCTGGAGCTATTAAGGTGCAAAAATGTACGCGTTAATACGCAGTTGTACCCTCTTACCTATTTTTTCTTTAGTGCATTGGAATAGAAAAATCATTATAATTGAAGATTGAACGGATGTAATGATGTAGTAGACAGGAGGAACACCTCTGTCATCCCATTAAGGCATTATTAATGCCGACATCGTTACCGGCAGTTGCTGCAACAGATCATCTTAGAGGCACCGGAGAAATCTGGACTCTGGATGAAACTAGCTGCAACTCTGTCCCCAATGCAGGACGCTTGACAGAGCACAGGCAGACAGTCCACTACAGCCCAAAGTTACCTAAGGATTGTACATAATGCAAGCGTACATGCCTCTGCTTTGTGTATGCTTGTAATTCTGTTGTGTTTATATTGCAGCGTTTCGATGTAAGCGAACTTATGTTTGTGAAAATAAAGTCCGTGTAGTGAGTGTATGCGCGCGTCGCATCACGTCATTGGGCCGGAGGGCGGAGTCTCGCGCCACCCTGCGCCGCGCCGGCAGTTCGTTTCCGGCCGGCGCGCGCCCCGTACGGCTCCATGGTGGAACACGCGCTAGTGGATTGCTCCCAGGCGAGCGCTATGCAGACTCTGCCGCCGCAGCCGCATCGCGACAACGACGATGACCAGCTCGCCGACGAGTACGTTCAGAACTTTGAACTTGACCACCTCGAAGACCATCATCTCGTGAAGCGTGAGCCCTTGCGCACGGGCTGGCACGAACTCGTCGAGACATTGCCTGCCTGTGCGCGTGCCTGCCGCCCGTGGCCTGACGCGGGGCCTTACCCCCAACCGCACGTAGCGATAGCTGTAGACCCAAGTACACCACCGGAGACCCCGCCGGCACCCGTCGGGCGCAGTCCATGTAGAGCACCGCCGGGAGATGACGTTTTGTGGTTGCCTCACATGCGAGAGCCGTTGGATATGAGGACTGTTCCGTGTGGTACCTTTGAAGAATGGGATAGAAGGGAGTGGAGGGAACAAGACCATCATGTGCAACAAGTTGCCCTTCGGCCGGCCAGCTCATGTTCAGCGATGTCGCCGAGGACGGGCCCGCACCCGTCCTACCCACAGTCGTCCTGCGGCGATGATCTTATAAGTGATGATTTGTTAATGACACTGAGCGTACGTGAACTCAATAAGCGTTTACACGGGTTCCCGAGGGAGGACGTGACCAGATTGAAACAAAAACGGCGCACTTTGAAAAATCGGGGCTACGCACAAAATTGTCGCAGTAAAAGATTACAGCAGCGGCAGGAGTTGGAGATGACAAATCGGTCGCTGCAGGACGAGCTGCACCTGCTGCAGCTGCAAGTGGCCCGCGTGACGCACGAGCGCGACATGCTGAAGCAGCGGCTGGCGCTGGTGGGCCGCGAGCACGCCGTGCCGCAGCACGCGGCGCACGCGCCGCCCACGCCGCACTCCTCGCCCGAGTTCTTCTCGGAGCTGTGACGGCAGGGCGCGGCGCCGCGAGCCGGCGCCTCCGCCGCCGCCTCCTCGTGTGCCTGGCAGCGCTACTAAGAGCCCGACACGAACGCGCGACCCGCGTCGCCAGACTGCTCGTGCTTTTGTTAAGTTTGAAATTTGATAATTAAAATCAGTTCCAGTTTTATAGTTTTTTAAAAAATGGTGAGACGATCGCGACGGCCGCATCAACACCGTGTTAAATGTATGGTTGTGTCGTAATATATGCATAGCTTCGTTAAAATAAACGTATTATTAAACTTATACATAAGTTATAATCTAACAAGCGATTAATCTGATAATTGTAAATAGTTTAATTAAAAATCTATCTATATAGTATTTGTTTTCCTAATAAAACATTCATCAAAAATTTCCTTATTTTATTAAATTTATATTATGATGCCCAAACATCTTACTCAACATTTTCCACGTTGCAGTCTTGACTTTGTGGATATACAGCTCGATGTAAATTTACACGATACAATAGAAAACATACGCTATGTTTAATTATGAGTCAACACACAAGTATAAAATTAACGATTTATAATATTAATTTTTTAACAATATTTTCAAATTGAATACTATTTAAATTCGATGCAAATCATAAGCAGTAATCTTTTATAATACCTAAGTCGAGAATTGGCATAGGGAAAATTTGTTCTTCACTTAAGAAATACGAGAGGGAAAATTTGCTTACTTATAAAGCGCTAAAGTTTCAAGTTTTCTAAGACGACTCTACCTATCAGCACAAGTAGTAGTTACAGTAACATTCTATACATTTATATACACGCAATCGCTTGCAGTAGCGCACATAGTATCTAGGTAGTACACATAGTACTAGAATACTTGTATATTACGCTAATACCAACTTCTATATAAATTATGGTTTTGTACAATTTTTTTGATGTAGCGTTCTGTGGAAAATTATTCTCACTTTAATAAATCTATTTTTTCGTATTCAGTATCTAGTCTTTGCTAGTGTATAGAGTTTAGTGCTTGGTTTATGTCGCGATGGTGCTATGATGGTGCGACGGTCAGGTAGTTACAAGCGTGACTGCCGAAAGACTTAGTTTCGATTCCCAGGTGGGGTACTATTAGGTTTTTCTATCTTGAAATACCTAGTTTTGCTCCGGAGTCTAGATTTGTACCCGGTGTATAGCAATACGTAACTTCACGCCTGTAATCCCCGAAGGGGTAGGCAGAGGAATGCAGAACATTCCCACGATTCACCGGT
>DWEI01003798.1:0-12381 GCA_018245875.1 Mysoria ambigua | reverse complement strand
GTTACAGAATTCTACAGAATTCATTTACCAATCTACAGAACAGATCAAACCATTATAGAAAGTTTTTACAGTATAAGAAATAATAAAAAATATTTTTTTATTTTCCAGCGCTTCCCCTGGGGTGATGGTGTGAAGTCTCTCTTCCACAATCCTCACGCCAACGCCCTGCCTACCGGCTATGAAGACCACTAGGCTAACCACCTTAATTTTAGTTCAAGGCGCTGTATTTAGAAAACAAATTTGCTTATTATAACACATGAAAAAATATAACTGTTTTTTACTTACAGTGAATGTATTATTAATTAGCATAAAAATTAAATCATTTCCTTTTTTGGCAGTTGTATTATTTTAAGTGTCAAAAGAAAGTTAATAAAAACAACAAAGAAGGCATAGTTATTTTATTATAATTGCATTTTGCCTCTCATAATTGATGATTACGTGGCGCAACTAAATGTTCTAGCCGCCTACGGGCAGTTCGGCGGTAACGAGAGTGAAAAGCCGTGCTTTATCATCAAGCACTGCTATCTAATGAGTAGCTATTTAGCACATAAGTGTGATAATGAGTAGCACAAGAAAGTACATTACATTAGGTACCTATACGATTTAATTCTACTAACACTAAAATTAAAAAACTAGTGGAAGCCTATGTCCAGTACTGAATTAGACTGAAGATGATGATAAATATTTAGTGTTACCTGTGAGTTATACAAAATATCTCAAATGTAAGCCCCGGAGAAGAATGCGGAGGAGTATACTATACTAGTGTACCTGTGCCTACCTCTATATTGCAGCAAGTTATGATTATTAAAATATATAGTTTATTAATATAACTTCTATTTTTTTAGGTTATCAATATCCAAAATGACTGTTATAATAAATTAATACTATTAAAATATGGCTTCAAAATTTTGGTAGCAAGTTAGCGCTAATTTTATAACAGTAAGCAGTAACTAAAGAAATATGAAAAGGTGATGATTATAGTGTACTTAATAATAGTTGTAATTTGTGCTTCCGGCACTCATTTTTTAAATTATATAACGGGTTGCAGCCATTTTTAATAATTTGTTCTAAAGGCTATAATATGAAAAACTATAGTAGAAGAAAACTTCTGTTCTCAATGTAACATATCTAAGGACGGTGAAAATGTACATCACAAAAAAAATGTGACAATCAACATATTGACAACTGAATTGTCAGTCAGCTAACACTACATCGTCATTATTAGTACTATCTATAATGTATTCTATTTAGCGATTTTTTTACTTTATTCATGTTAAGAGAAGGAATTATATTACAGTGAACATGAAATAAAAAGATCCCTTGAAATTTGCTGTAACAACTGCAAAATGACTGTAACATCTGTGAAAGAATTTAGCAAGATCTGGTGGACCGAGGTGTACAATCGCATTATTGGTGCTGTGGTATTCCTTGATGATTATAGTGCCGAATGCTTACATTGGGATGGGGGATTTTTTAACCTATTGAGTGCGGGTGCTGCGGCAGTGAAGACCTTGTCTTCATTCGAGGTATTACTGACTTACAGTATGGTGAATTATTTTTTAGCTAACCATCGATCTGCTACCGGTGTATCCTTTGATGCTCTCTGCTATAAGCCTGACAGTGAATACTAGTTTCTAAGGAAAAGTCCCATTTCTTCAAACAAAAATATTATTCTATGTTGAACCTCATAAAAGAATCTTACCTAGTCACTAAAATTCTTTATCACCACATTTTCAAGAATAACTCATCATTTATTCCAGTGTGCAAATAAGGACCATAAAAAAGCTGTATTCTTGACACAAACCACTACAACACAATTAAAATGTATAAGTGAGATTATTGCTAATAGTGATTTAACCCACTGCATCTTAATATCCTGTGTAAGCCTGGATGTGGTGTACTTGGAGTTGAATGAGACTAAAGATGTCAGTGATGTGCTGGCATCTGGCAAAGCACCTGCTGAAGCTACAAAACAGTTAGAATCTATGCTGTTGACTTGGATGGGGAAGAAGGTATTGTTATCATGCTTATTTTATTCCGTAAATTTAAAAATATTATAATAATACAGTTATGCATTATATATTTACATTTCATTACATATGAAGTCTTCTAAAATACTTTGCCATAAACAGTCAAATAATTTTGTTTCATTGTTATTTGCTTATAATTATGATAGTGAGGGTGAAATTCTACTTTGTTTTCAGCAATGTGCAGCAGAAGTTGTGTACATACCAATATTTGCAATATCACCAACAAATGTAGTATTTCTCACGCCACCATACCACAAGCTTTATCCGACGTTCAATGGCAAACTGATTCCTGATTCTGCATCAATAGACTTATATTCTCTGAACAGTGAGGAAAGGTCGCTAGTCAGAAGACTAGCCAGTGGCTTGAACAGTTTGTTCGAAGCTATGAACTTCAAGGAAGACATCTATTATATAGGCACTTTCAGTTCTCTTATTACAGGTGTATTGATAAACTCTCCCGTTTATGCATCGAGGCGAAAGGTATGTTAAATTTAACATATATGTACTTATAAGCTCTTTAAATAAATTTATTCTAATAAGTATCCTGTAATTCAAACATTGTCTTGACCTTCTATAGAAGAGTTATGGAATTTATCTGTGAAATAATAACTATATCCATTGATCATTTACTCAACTTCATATGCCTTTCATCTTATTTAAAAGTGCCTTTAAGTTAATTCAATGTCTTTTAATTTTTATAAACACTGTTATTAACAAAATCATGTCATCATCCAATTCTAACTTTATTTTGCCTAACACATGTAAAGTTTTACTGTACATGTGAAATTGTGTTTTCAGAACTGTTCAAATCCAGTGTCACTGATTGTGGTGGACCGCACTTTAGATCTGGCCGGTGTGACGAGTCACTCCATGGAGTCCGTTCTTGACAAAGTCATGGCTGCACTGCCTAGATTTCCGGGACATACCAATGATGTTGCAGTGGACATGTCACCGATTTGCGAGGCCAATATGTGAGGATTATTTTTTGTCTGTTTTATTAATATTATGTGTTGTCTGTATTATGTTGTACCTTTTAAAACGTTACACCGCTCATGACGGCAGTGTATTGTGCTTGTTTAAAAGTTTGAGTTGTAAGAATAGTAATGTCTGCAATATGTTCACCTCTGTGAGTTTCAAAATTGTTAGTCTGTTCTTGCTGTTTTAGTAGTGTGTGTCTTAAAAAAAAATATCTAGCTAATATGTTACAATTTTTTGTTTTTTCACTATATAATTTAAATTAAATGGTATTATATCTATGTATCATTGAGTTACTTGAAATGTGTCCAAAAAGATTGAAAATAGCCAGGGTATAGAGGTGTTGTGTTAAAGGGGCATGCAGTTACCAAAATGTATTTACAATTACATATTATTAGCACCAATTTACATATTAGTAACATGACACAATCATCATCTCATTTCTATTTTAGGTTCTATTAACAATATTTTATATTTATTTACTAATTACAATTATGTGCATAAAGTGCATAATGATAATCTTTTAACTTTCTCACTTGTTTAATAAAGAAGGCATGTGGTCTGTTTATAAAATATTTCCTAATCATACGTAACTTCACGCCTGTAAACTCCCACGAGGTAGGCAGAGGAATGCAGGACATTCCCACGATTCACCGGTTACGTATACGTCCCACTATGGATTAGGTGGTGAGCCTATTGCCATGCATCGGGCACATATCCAGACTCCGAACCACTACCTGAATTCTAATTAGATTTTCTAATAGAAAATTTTCTAATTAGAAAATGTTGTAGCGTTTAGACCCGGGAATCGAACCTGGGACCTCCCGCTCGGCAGTCGCACTTGCAACCAACACAACCAACGAGGCAGTCTTTCCTAATAATGTTAATTATATTTATTACCCTGTTTATAATATTTAATTATTATTGATATCTGTATTTGGTCATTAATATAGATCAATCCAATACTTGGTTGGTGTATTTATTCGTTAAATAAAACCTTTTGGACTTGCATCATGAATCTACAAGTATTTTTGTTGCAGCCTCTCCCATCCAGATGACATACAACTGAGTCCCGGGTGCTTGTACCACGCCAACGATGATTCCTGCATACAGACACTTGATTACATGATCAACAAATCTCAAAAGGAAGTCATGTTTGATTTATACAACAAACTTTCCAAAATCGACGTCCAAAAGTCGCCAAGCCCCAAAACCCTAGTCAAAGTCACACCACAGAGTGTTGAAAAGATTATTGCAGCTTCCAAAGGTGGGTACATAATTGAAAAATATGTCGCACTTAATTTATTTTTATACAGTACACAATACAAAATTTAGCAGTGCCTTAGGTATGAGAGTACAGTAGAGTGACAGAGAGAGAGTGGCCCGTTGGTGCAGAGGCTAGTGAACCTGACCGTTTTGCCAGGGGTTGTGGGTTCGCTTCCCACCCAGAATAAATATTTGTGTGATGAGCACAGGTATTTGTTCTGTGTCTGATTGCAGAAAAAAATCTATTTAAGTATATATCTATCAACAGTCTGGTTACCATACCACAAGCTCTCTTAACATTTACTTTGGGGTCAGATGGCCATGTGTGGAGATGTCCCAATATATTATTATATTAATAATAACCATTATCAATGGAAATCATCATCACCTGGTTGATTGTATCTCAACTATAATTATATCTGAACAAATGATGTGTAGTCGAATATATAAAAGGTTGTGTTTTCAATTCTGTTACAATTTTCTCTACATAGGAAAATTCATCAAGTGTGGTACGAGTCTACAGATTTAAATATTAATATTGAAATATTGTTGGCATAAACATATGATGTATGCCCAGATTGTTGACAGTATAACCATAACATCACATCTCTAATCCCCAAAGACAGGAGTGCAGTACTCTAGCACATTTCACTTGTTACATTAAAGGTTGACCATTAAAATAGGTCTTAACCCTATTGCCATACACCATGCTTAATTCCTTGCACCGAGATCCTACTAGAAATTGTGATCCAGTTAGACAAATCTGATTGTAGATGACCAGAATCAACACAACCATCAAGGCAGTTAAGATTATAAAATTTTGTTCATTCATCTTTCAGCCAGTTGTGAGTCTGTGAATGTTTCGTTCACAGGTAACTATGACATAATCAGTCAACATTTAGGAGTACTGCAGCAAGCACTGGCCGTTGTTCAAATGTTGAAGTCTCCGCGGCGTGCCCAGATGGATTTGCTGTTGAGCCTGGAGAAACAAGCGCTACAAAACTTGGCCGCCAGTCGTGATTCTACTAGCGTGTTGAACCAGGTACGGGCTGTATACCAAATATTATCTATCTAGTATCTTTAAACAGTGAACGGAATAAAGCTTATTCCTATTATATTTATTATTGAAGACTCAATTACAGTTACCACAAGAATGTACAAAATGAAAGCATAGTATATTATTCTGCATTATATTTTTATTAAATGCTGTTATAACATGGAAGTTTCCTAGCCCCCCCCCCCCCGCACCTTGAAAAATGTGGAAGTTTTATAATGTATTGAAAGGTTGTTTAAATTATAATCGTGTAATGTTTTCAGATCACAACCTTGATCAAATCTCGAAAAGAGCGCAATCTTCCATTGGAGAACCTCCTAGCGCTTACAATACATGTGTACTCCTTGACGGGGACCGAAGTGACGTTCAACAGGAAGCACGAGAGCAACCTGTTAGAGACCCTCAGTACTGCCATCTTTGAGGATCTCAAGTCCTTGTTTATCAACGATGAGACCGGGGTGCTCACTAAGGAGGAGAGCAGCGCTATAGCCAGGAAATTTGTGGCCCGGTTCAAGGATGTCTCGCAAATGAGGAGGATATTTCATAGGTATGCATTTATTGGTTCTTCACATGTTGATCTGCTTAAATGTGTGCTGTGTTTCTGAGAATTAATATATCTTATTTCTGTTAATAACATTTTCAGATATTCTTCAGTTTTAAAGCCATGTGAAACTGGCTCGGGGCATGAATATCGTGGTCTTTTACAGCAGTTTGTTGATGATATGGTGAATACGGACCGACCAGAACTAGTTGATTTGAGACACAGGAACGAGAGCATTAAGGACCTAATAAGAAGCGGGCTGAAGTGAGAATGAAATATGTTACCTATTATTGTGCAGTAACTTGTAATTAATTAGTTCTCTGTACATTAGACCTCCGGATTAAATCAGGTGTACACAGTCAGCCTTTAGTCATTGTAATATATAGTAGTGTGTTTAGTTATATAAATTTATTTGTGTGAAGTTCTAGCGGTTACAAAACAAATCTTATACAATTTAAATAGTGCAAGCAAACAAGATTTTCCCTTTAATGAAATGTCTTTTTCATTTGCAGCATACTTACGAGCAAAAAGATGCGTCATACCAAACACCCACTGGACAATCCGACTGTGATACTGTTTGTGGTGGGGGGAATCACAGCCGAGGAGTGCAAGCAGCTCCACCGCAGCGTGATCACCAGCGGAGTGGACACCACGGTGCTGCTGGGATCTACCAAGCTGGTGACACCCATAGAGGCGATGCAAGACGTGTTACTGCTTTAGAGTCAGAGCTTGATGGACGCTGAACAGGAACAATAATGGTTGAAAGCCATCATCAGATTTTTAATTAAACAAATTGTAACCAATGACTACTACTACGGTACCAACTTGATTGTTGAAAATACCAGATTCTAGCCCCACTTTATTGGCGATTTGATAAACCTGGTACATGTTAGCGTTGATTGTATACAATTGGATTTTCATATGACGTGTTGTAGACCATAATGAAAACAAGCCTTCAGTCTCTCGACCAGCAAATCATACTTTCGGTCATACATGTTTAGTCACTGAATATCAATTATGTACTGTAGCTACATTTAGCTACATAGCTTGGTTATCATAATCTAGTGGTAATTTAGTTAAAATTCCTAGCAGTTTCTCAGAAGACAGTATCATCATCCTTATTTTATGGTACTAGATGAGCATATTTCATGGTAGGATGTAAACATAAACGATGAAATGTGGGACTCCTCTGCCTACCTCGACGGTGATTATAAGCGACATGTTAAGTTTATGGTACTCATAAAATAAGAAATGCGCCCAAATGTATCTTCATCTATTTAACTAAAATATTTAAGCTAATAGTTGTTACAGTTGTTGAATTTAGTCTGATGTTGACATTTAGTATGATTGTTCTATAATATCTTGGTTTTACCAATAATGTTATGTTACGATTTGTATTCCATACTCTATGTAGTTTATTACTTAGATTATAAGTAATGTAATGTTATTAATTTATTTTAAATTAAAAATGTGTTTAATATTTTTATTGCATCATAATTGGTAAATTTTTGAATATATTTTTTTATATTATGTTGCACTTGCTATTTAACTATAGTATGTTCATAAGTAAGATATATTTTGTTGAGAAATAGGTATAATAAATATTAATATTTAATTATTATAATAATTAAGATTAAGCTAATGTGCAATGCAATTACAATGCAAAATATAGGTAATAAAGTAGTAAATTTTGTTTAAAGACGTTTTTTATTTGTGTCCAAACCATTTCTTTTTGCATTTCAACTGTATCGAATTTCTCTAAAATAATGGTAATGGTGGGTTGATACGACAAGGTAAATGAAACACGAGAAAATGTAAAATTTTATCTTGTTACTGAAGTAACACTGATTGGGTATTATTGTAATGTTAACGCAAATTTGTTAATACTACGTCTTAATCAAGAAATACTGAATTAGAATCTACAGCTATACATACCCGGTGCATGAGGGCTGTAGCGTCTCACGAAACTTAACGAACGCTAATTATTTTAGATCTATCTAAATACATTTAATGTTATAGTATAGTCGGTTATTATAAACTCATCCATTACATTCAATAGTAAAATTCTGATAGATTTTTATAATACAATATGAAGGCATTCAGAATGATTTGTATAAAAAATTATTGTTGGCTTATTTAAAACTATGAATCGGGAAAATGTGATAAATTGAAATGATTTGTGCTGTACAAATAACAATCCATTCAGACTCAGTTTTAGATTGGGCATGGGTTAATTTGTTACAATACAAATAGATTATATTGGAGGTAGGTCAACGTAGGCTAGTTTAGGAATGTTAGTTATTTTAGGTAGAACTGCACATTTTTAGTAAATAAAATTCCACAGAAAAATCAAAAAATTATCCCTAATTTAGAACAGTACCTACTTAGTTTTAATTTACATTAATGAGTACTTTTAAAGTATTAAATAACATTGAATGTTCAATAGTACATCTATCTAATAACTACTAAATTTCATCTATGAGTAGTTGACGCTTCGCTAATGAGCATCAATTCAACTCGTCTTTTTAAAAATAGCATCATTTAATTAAACATATAACAGAAAGGTAAATTTGTACATTTATAGTGCTTGGCGGTAAAAATGACAGTTCGCGTCAATCATGCGTTCTGCTGAAGGATCGCTCAAACGCCGAATATGCAATACCTCTGCTACACTTCCATATCATAAAAATGAAATTATATACATTAATATTTTCGAAAATAACACGATATAATTTTATAAGCATCACTAATTATAAATAAGCTTGAAATTCTATACCAATATCAATTTCAAAGTTATATAGTTTTTAAAAAATTACCCTCATTAAATGCAATAAAGTCAGTATTTAAAATTAAAGTTCTTCATTAAAAGACAATTTAACACGGCTTACTTTCCACACTTAAATTGTATAATTAGTACAGAGATCTGGTTTATATAATGTCATTACAGGAGAATTGAATTTAATACATTAATAATACTGCGCTTACAAACGAACAACAAACACGCAGTACGTCAATC
This sequence comes from Mysoria ambigua, assembly GCA_018245875.1. NCBI lineage: Eukaryota > Metazoa > Arthropoda > Insecta > Lepidoptera > Hesperiidae > Mysoria > Mysoria ambigua. The sequence goes on along the minus strand of DWEI01003798.1, from coordinate 3,499 downwards.
ATACTAATTTAAATAACTTATTCTAATCCATTCCCGCTACGTCTCCGCCTTTTCTATAATCTGCGTTAGCGTAAATCGCAGTTCTGTTTCTGTAGAGTGCGCAGACGATGGAACCTCGGTTCCTATACCGGACCATTCCGTGGCCTTTTTGCCGTAATCCTCGTACAATGTCCTAAAATTAACAATGTAGTTAGCCCAAGTTTCTTATGAGGTAGGCAGAAAGCAGCATGTTCAATTTTTTTATTCACAAAAATTATGAATAGCTGTGTCTGCGACTTCGACGAGTGGAGTGGAAGATTTTAAAATGAAATTAGCCTAAGTTTCTCATTATTACATCAGCTATCACCCAGTGAGAATCTCGTCAAATCGGTCCACCCATAACAAAAATTTACCGGAACAAAGAGATAGACGAAGTATTAAAAATGTTATTTTGGTATACCTATGTACTGTGTATATACATACATATGCATTAAGTAAAAAGCCGTTATTTTAATGTTACAAACAAACATTCTTATTTTATTTAATTAACTTACTTCGATGACTCCATATTCGTACTCGACGTTCATGGGGAATATTTGGTGGTGAATCCGAGGTTCATCCACAGCTTCTTTGATCGTCTGATCAAACCAAAGCTTGCGCATTATAACCTGAAAACGTTTCAAATTACGTTCAATTATGTGCAATAAGCTTACATTGCCATGATGAACCCTTACCCGCGAAAAAGATGCGTAGATCACAAAAATTATCCTGGTAACTAATTATACCTTTCAGCACCATTTTCATCAGAAAATTGCAGTTCACTGTTGGATACATGTTTCTCCTGAGGGTTACCATTAATAATTCCCTCTCTGGGCATGCGACTTGGGATCGCACAACAGCTCCTTGCACCGCCTATGCTGCTGCCCGTAGGCGGCCAGGGTATTAAGCTGTGTCCAGGCGGACCACTATTAAATATACCTTTATAGAGAAAAATTACATATATAAACGTACCAACGCAACGGCAGTAGTAATCTTTGTTCCACCGGATGCCCCAATGACCATTTTCGCATTTCCACCATTGTCAACAATTATACTGGGACTCATAGAGGAAAGTGGCCGCTTTCCGGGCGTTACTAAATTGGCTGGAGATGGTTTGAGACCGAAGTAGTTCGTAACGCCGGGGAAGGAGAAATCATCCATCACGTTGTTCATCAAAATACCGGTATTGAGAGTCGTGAAGCCAGCGCCGAAACTGGAAGTAAAGGAATAATTTATTTTATTAATTCGATGAAGACAGTGTCAGTGTCTCGATTAAAATATACATATAATTAAAAACGGCTGTAACCCATTTTGTGTTCCATTATTAGCTAAATAAAATGTCTTCGTGGTGTGTTTGTATGGAAAAATTCATACTAATAATACCATAATAACTAGAATCCAGAATGTTCCACTGTACTTTATCTGAGTGGATTTCTGCTTTGTATTTTAAATATGACTAAAAACACATTTTACACTAAAATGCTGTTGAGGTATCATTTTAATGCAATAAACATTGATGCTTACTAGAAGTTAATAGAGCTGGTTACAGACACAGCGTCCCCGTTAGCGGCAATGATGGATATATGAGCGGTGCCCGAGTCATCTTTGTTGTACTCCATCGCACCGTAGTGGGCGCTGCTGTTGTAAGTGGTGTCGTCGTTGATCTTCAGGCGAATCTCCGTACCATATTCCGGCGATGTCACGTTGCGAATCAGCTGTAAATATGGCTTACGTTGATATAAAAAGAAAGACGATTTAAATATGGAATTTTTATTAGGAATATGTTACAAGATATTATTTAATGTGACGGGAGATTATATCGAAAGCAATTAGTACCGTATATATATATATTTTGTATCGTATATGTAAAAGATTCTGAAGCAACCCAGCCATATTTCTTATCAATTTAAACTATAGATGTATATGAATTAGTGAATTGAAAATTAATAGACCTGTACTACCTCTTTGAGATCCAAAAAGTCAATATCCCCCAGTTTGGTCCTAGCTGCGTACGCGTATTTGAAGGCTTCAATGATCCGATGATACGTCAGTACTGTATTGTCTGTGCCGTTAATGCTCTCTGAAGTGAAGTTGTAGCCGCTCAATATGTTTAGGATGTTGGCCAGAATGACCCCACTGCTGGGCGGCGGAGGCGTATACAGAATGTCACCGTTGCTGAAAGGAACGGCTATCGGCTCGGTTATTTTGGCCCTGAAAAAATAATAAAGTGGAGTCTTGAATTTGAAAATATAATAAAGTTGATAATTCTATATTCGCATATAAACTGATAACAATAATCGGTATTATTTGAAAGTTAATTGTCATTGTAGATGTTTGTCCCTAAGTTTTCCTGATTCATTTTTTTATTGCTGGAAATTATTTCAATCAAATCAATGCATGGCCTGTGCGTCTACTTCAAATAATATACAATAGAGTAGGTATCTATAGACAGCTTCTTTGCCAAGTAAAAAGTCCAATACCAAAAATAATATATTTTTTTATATCGTCTATGTAATGTTTATTAAATTATTCGCAAGTCAATTTTAAATTTGACGTTTGAGAAAAAGGGCGGCAAATGGTGAATATGGAAACATTAAAGAATGAATGGATATATAACACTTTTGAGAAGGTCAGTTGCTGGCTAGTCGATACAGACCAACTGTTTAATGTGGTTACAGAGTGAAAACTGCGATCACGCACGATAGGGCCGGACGCGTCCAATTGGACTTAGGTGGGTAACATGAGAAATCGTTCGGCGATCTGCCCTTGCGTGAGGCTTAATGCATTCAATTACAACATCAATATGACTATGTTCGATATTAACCCTTTATCGTTCCACTGTTGGAACATGGGTCTCCTCTGAGAGTGAGAGGGTTAAGGCCATACTATGCCACGCTGGCCAAGTGCGGGTGGCAGACTTCACACACCTTAGAGAACAATTTTTACAACACTAAGGTATGTAGGTTTCCTTACGATGTTTTCCTTAACCGTAATAGCGAGTGATATTTAAACTTAAAACGCACGTTTTTAAAGAGGTGCGCGCCAGAGATTTGAATCCGGTCTCCCGGAGTGAGAGGTCTAACTTCGAGCCACTAGGCTATCACTGCTCATTAATTTGACAATGTACACATGTCATATCGCAGGACACATCCATTGACCCCCGACACTGCGGCGGCATAACAGGTTTAATAATAAATAATACCCGTACAATGTGTACATTTATCGAAGAGACTGATGTAAGGCATTGGGTTCAAAGGGAACGTAAATAAAAGAAAAGCTTTATACAAATATTGTCGTTTGAAGTAATTGAGGTTTTCTTACGATACCTTTTTTATTTTATTGTGTACATTATGTATAATATGTAATTTTGTACATTATGTAATAAGTAGGTTCATCTTTATTTGTAACGTAACGTAACTTCACGCCTGTAATCCCCGAAGGGGTAGGCAGAGGAATGCAGAGCATTCCCACGATTCACCGG
>DWEI01003797.1:0-12382 GCA_018245875.1 Mysoria ambigua | reverse complement strand
TCCTCACGATGTTTTCCTTCACCGTAATAGCAAGTGATATTTAAACTTAAAATGCACATTTTTAAAGAGGTGCGCGCGCCTGGGATTTGAACCCGGTGCCCCGGAGTGACAGGTCGAATTTTAAATCACTAGGCTATCACTGCTATCATGTAATGTTTAACCCTAAAACGCACATTGTTGTGAAGAGATGTACGCTGTGATTTGTGCCCGTGCTCCCGGAGTCAGAGGTTGAATTTCTAGCCACAGGGCTATGACTATTAATGTTTAATATATTATTTTTATTATTTCTGCTATTTTTAGGCAGTAAAAGTCAACTTTCATATATAATTGATTAAAAGAGTGTCGCTCCCGCAGCCAGGGTTGACTATTTACTGAATCAATAAAACACTGGATTTGTATTTTAAAATTTTAATGCCATTAATTATCATATTATAATAGTTAGCGAAACGATGCAAGTACAATTTGGATGAGGCAAGCCGAGAACAAAGTGCACAGTCGTTCATTACTTGGACTGAAAATTTACTGAAAACGATGATGTTCTTATAACTATGTCCGCATCCTGTTTATTTGCGCATCACATACATAGTTCTTTCACTGAACTTATTATACCGCGTCCAATTTTTTAATATTTCTTGTTGACTGAACTAATTTCCTTCGCCCCCGATATTTTCAGAGTCGTTAACCGTTTTCAGTGTTATCAACCAACGGTCGGGTTGTATATTTTTGCGTTGTCTCGCAGATTCCCGTAATAGGTACACGGTCCCTGAAATCTGATACAATGACCTCACCACGCCACCTCTCCATTGAATCGCAGATTGGGACTCGTGAGGTAAACGCCCCCACATTTGAAATTACAATATGCGGAATTAAATCCGTTTGCTCACCAATTAGATGACGGGATACCGCTAGCGAGAGAAAAAAATTTCAAATATAACTAGGCATAATGATGCCTAGGTATATTTTGTATACATAACAAGGTTGGTGGTGATAATAACGTTATTATTATTAATCCGTTTCTGTCCATTTCTGAACATAGGTCTCCTCAATAGCTGAGCGCTGTGATTGATCTTTAATCCTTGGTTTTCTAACACAGCATTCATGTATATACAAATTTAAAAATGTTAAACATTTGGAGCTCTCTGCCTACCCTATAAGCGCTCCGGCATGACGGTACACAAATTGAATCACAATATGTTTGACTGACTTGTTAGACCAATGTATTGAAATCTTAAGTTGAACCGGAGATTTTAAGTTCAATTCCCACCCTGCACAGAAATATCTGTGTGATGATTACGAGGGTTTGTTCTGTGGTTAAATGTTAATTTTATTTATGCCTTTGAGTTTTTAGAAATGCATTATTATTATCAACTATCTGTTTTCCATAGTACAGGCTACGACCAATTTGGGATTAACTGTACGTTTGTAAATTATCCCACAAAGTTTCCTAAGCGATAAATTCGCTAATCGCACGCTCGCTCACAGTGACGCCAGCGTGTGGGTTACGAGTTAAAAATCAAAATCATATTGTTAGCAAAATGTATTCATTTATAAGCGGAACAATCAGGTATCAGGGCGGGCGGTACATTCGAATACGGGTGCGCTAGACAATACATAATATGTTCGTGTTTATGAACCGAACGGTTGAGAATTGGGGCGGAAGGTGTTTTTAAATACAAGATTTTAACACAAGTGTATAAAAGAATATGTCATTATATTATGTTGAGTACACGAATGTACGTACTCGATCAAGTGCCGAAGTTATAATTGAATATACATATTATTGTTTTACGTTTATTACTCGACTGTACGCCATCACAATCGTGTTTTACACAGTTCAATGTCTTGTTGTTTTACGTTAAGCACACTACCCACCCAGACTTTGTACTTGGGCACTAATTTTCGAGTATTAATATAATATACATGTATATATTTTTTAGTGTTTTTAAAGATAATGGAGGAGTTGATAGGAGGTGTTACTTATCAGTCAGTTATGGCTAGAACTGAAGTTGAATTTGAAAGAAAAATTATATGATGTTTGGTTATTACTAAATAAATAGAAAATGTATATAAATACCTATATAATATTGACGTGAGTATAAAAATACTAGTCATGAATATGTAGATAAAAATAAACTATAAAAATTGTTAGTCATTTGAAACATACTTATTTAAATCTTAATTATGTGTTTTCTCAGTATAAAATGTAACCAAATATTGTCAACAAATGTAAATGAACTGATCTACTGAAATATTATATTATTTCAGTATCTCAATAAAAAAAATAAAATAAACGCCTTAACATAGCTTCACGCGAAGCCGTCTGGTACCGAACGATAAGTAAGACGATATCTGTACCCAACTATACGCACTGAAAATAGCAAATAGCATACAGCGATTCTGGAATAAAAAACAGTCATTACATAGTGTAAATGTACAGTGGGGAATAATCCTTACTGAATGCATTTCAAAGGAGTCCTGTAGCGTGAATGCCCTTTGATCGGAGAAACGAAATGTACAGTTGAATGCACAAGCGTAAACTCTGACAAAGATTCGACCAGAGCGCCTCATACGCACGAACCGTAAAAAATTAGCCACTTTTTTCTGAATGCTATGTATTACAATCCATTACCGTCTCAGTCGCTTTAGTGGTTAAACACTGTAACCAGATTATGAACGCGACGTTACAATATAATACTAAACCATTTTGGTATTTCAACGAATATGACTAAGATATAAATTCGCTTGGCAGTCGATTTAAACCGCTTATGTCGCGCAAGTAAAGTCGGATTACTCATTGTCAAGACACAAATCTCATTTGGTACCGGTAGCCGATGTTTTTTGGAGAAATGTATGACTTTACAGCTTAAGAATAAAATTGTATCAATAATATTTTACTTAATATAATAATTAATATATTTTATATAAAATTCCATTAATTTATTTTAATGAAATGAATTAAATTTAACAATTGATTATTGAACAATTAATTATTCATTAAATAATATATGTATATACACAATATGCAAACAAGTGTATTTCTGGAAATCAAACCTGTCGGGCAGGGCATAGATTATTGCAAAACCTTTACGTTTACCTTTTGTGTGGAAAGCCATATTTACTGAAAATTTCTTCTTTCTATAGGCGCGTGAAGTCCGCCGCCCGAAGTTGGCGAGCAACACAGATTATGGCCTGAACCCTCTCCTCCTGAGCATAAACTAGTGTCAATAGTAGAACGATAAAATGTTCAGAAAAAAAAACCGAGTGCATTTAATAGATTCTTGTAACAAATGCCCAGGCGTTCTAGGTTAATACGAATAATCTAAGTGCCGGAGGAGCAGAGCGGGATCAAAGCGAGCGAGCGAGCCGCTTTGACCGTTCATTCAGAACCGCGTGCGGCTCCGAGAAGGTCACTCGGCTGTGAGACTTCGGTTTTTTTTCCATTGGGATGTTTTACACGTTACCTACTTTTTATGTGGCCAGCCACTTTTATAGACTTGGTACGAATGGACATTTACGTCTATATTCATGAATCGCAGATATCTGATAAGTTCATAACTCTAACCGTTGGACGAATAATATCTAGGCTGTAAAATCCTGAAGGGATAGGCAGAGCAGTGTAGTATTCTCGCTCAATTCACCAGTCATGTTATAAATGTCACCATGGACTAGAGGGTGACAACAATTGGACAACTTCCTGAATAAACAACAATGAAGGAAAAATAGTCATGGTGCAATTTTTAATTGTTGGAAGGTCTTCGGTTCGTTTCCTATTTCGATTCCCCTTAATCTTCCTTGGACCAGCAGCAGGTTCTTTACAAACGTTACTTGCATAGATTTTAAAAGTAAACAAAAACACATTGTCTATCTCCATGCTAGCATTGGCATTCTTTTAAGAACTTCTTCCGCTGTCTTTCAATTATATCATTATGTTATTTTCAAGGTGTTTATTGTAATCGTCTTGCTTTATAACCACCTAAAACCCTGGACCAAATGGTTGCTTCAAAGATATCGCCTTAGAAAGTCTGTCCACAATTTAAATTTATTGTGCAAACATTTTCCATTATAACGATGCTCAACTCTTGGTCTGTAACGTCTCCAGTTACGGTGACTCACTAAAGCAATAGCCATGACCCGGTAGTGAATGTATGAGTAGTTGGGTAAGTTAAGTTTTGCGCACTGTACGCTTACGTCGGACATGACTCACACGAGGAGTTATCATGGAAAAAACAAAACACGAGTACTTTCTCTTACTCACCCTAATTGGATCACAAACTCACTGAATTACTCAGAAACTCAAACCCAATCACCGAATACTAAAAAGCCATGAACGACGCGTCTGATTCTTAAAAGAATAGTCTTTATTGTATGTTCACAAGGCGTTATGTTGCACGGTGGGTTGGAGGTTGTAAATTCTTTGTTTTATTGCTTTGGTGTTGAGGAGGAAAATCCAGTGCAAAGCCTGCGCTGAATGGGCCCCCCACCAGAAGCGCAACCAGTTTGTGTCGGAATGCAATATTAGTGCAACGCGACCCAGTGGCCGAATGATTCAGATGTCGAGCGCAGAATGCCGGGGTGGGTCAAGTTCAGTTTCCTTTGGATTGCTTAGATTTATAGACGGTGAAAATTTTTATTTCTTCTCTATTGATTTATTAATATAAAAAGAATAATAAAAGAAAATGTAAAGAAGCGTAGATAATTCGATAGATCGTAGATGATCAATTTATTATAAACTAGATTTTAATGAAGCCATGAGAAAAGTATGATATTGTAAGTGAAAATAATTGGCACTTTTAAGAATTCAGTAGTCTTCATATTCTGTGTGATTCCAGTGAATACTGTAATCATATAATACAGAGTCAAGTTTAAGGTAGTCATAAAAATAAGGGCAATGTTAAAAATCCGAACCGGGCATCCATCAAGATCTGCCTCCGAGAAACGAATGCAATGCTTCCAAAACAATAATTTCAGCAAAGCAGTTAAATTGGACGTTAAACAAAAGCCATCAAACTGTACCCTCCTCATCCACTATTGGCCTTAATCGGTCGATTTAGTTTATACTTAGCGGCCGCCATATGTAAATGCAGCGGGTCCTTCCAAGAACGCGCCATGTTGCTCCCTAATTATTTTTAATTGCCGCGAGCACAGACACGACGCGTACGGCCTTCGGAAAATAAAGTTTGTAAAATTTTTTTCGCGTCTAGTCATTGGAACGACGATTGCTCCGCAAATGAGTCATGACGGCTCCGAGGGCAGGCAATGAGGTGTGATCTGGTGTAGTGGGTAAATGGTGCTTTTTGTGTATGGCAACACTCGGACTTTTATTCATTAGGCAGTACGCGGGTGATATTAGCTGGTATTTTGCGGTGTAGTTGTCGATCGTGACCTTGAATATTGTAACCTCACAAACCTTGATGCTATTATATTTCTATTGCTTTATTTCGAAATATTTCTTGTATAATATCATTTTAGCAACATTTTTCAGTGAAAAGTTCACCTTGTATCCGATTTAATGGACTCATGAAATAGTATTAACTGTTTAATACAAATACGTAAACGCGTGCAGATTTTTTGTATAATTGCATGTATGTAGACATAATTGTGTTGTGCATTAAAACATAATATATAACAATAAAGTCACTATCCGTCGGTTCGTGTGTTCTTTTTTGATAACATAGTTTTCGTACCTGCGCCAGTGTGTTCGTAGAACAAGAGGCCGATCGTAAATCAGTAATGGCGCCCTATTATTTGGGCTTGTGCGCATAAATTTCGGCATAGAGGGCGGTAATTGCGAGCCGGGCGGTGCCCGCGCCGCGGGAGGTGCCATTACAGTGGAGATTACTGCGTAATAATGTGCTGGTGCCTTTATTTTCAGTTCATCTGGCTGGCCCACACTATTATTGCTTTATTATAATCTAGTGTTTTATAATCTGCAGCACCTTTTCGAATTCGAATGGCAAAAAAAATAAAGTTTTTCTCATATATCCTCGTTATAACTGTACGCATGAAGGAATGTATGAAAAGCCAGATGCAATATATCTAACAAATATTGGTATTTATCCACATTTTGAAAATGTAATGTGATTTGAATGGTCATAGGCCATAGATCAGTAGAAAAATGATCCCTGCTTTTGACGAGATTCGTTGGCTGGTCATCTGTACTGCTCTGTAACCTTGACATTTATCCATATGCATTTAAATTTACTCCATTAGGATGATGTATACTCTACCGTACCGTCTCGTCTACACCGTTGTATAAAATGTATAGGTATGCTCTAGCGCGCTGCCCTGATACAAAACGTCCAATGTGGATCTCCTTCGGGCCGACTGCCTCTACTAATTATAATTATACATCGGTTACGCTACTTAGAATAAACAACTGTGGAATAAATGTAGAGACACACACACGTCTTGCTAATTAAGTTAGATGTTCACGCATGTAGGCGTACACAACACTCCTTTGCCTACCTCTTCGCGGATAACAGGCGTGATGTTACGTTTTTTCTCTCACGTTTATATGTATGTTCGTATGTATTTCTCACTCAATTGAATTTTAATCTATGTAGTTGTAACTAAGTATAAGTGTAATCAAAGCGAGTGGATCTCTTAATGTTATTGTTGTAATTAATTTTTTACACCTCCTCACATGCTGAAAATCATTTATGTCATCCGTATCCTCAAATAAGAATCCAGGCATCCGTTTGCATCCAGGCATAACTAGCTTACAAAAATCTAGGTATCAGAAGTCCTCGAAACCGCCACACGTGGTCGTGAATAGAATAATAAATTTTAAAGAAGCACGATATATTGCGAGATTAAACAACAGTAATTATTATTTTATAAAACAATAAAGCATGATGGCGCCACTTATAGGGTAAGCCGAAACGGCTAATTAATTGAGTGCAACTCAAATTATAGAATATAAAAATGGCGTACGTTTTGCCGTTCCGAAGTCTCGCTTATTAATTCCTCGGCTCGATTACCGAACGTCAGTCAGGATTACGAAATCCGCTCGCATCGAGACGCACCGCATTAACCGTCTGCTCCTTTATGCGCTCGCGCATAGCTGCGGGCTTTTTTGGTGATCCGTTACTTTTGTATACACATATAGGTGTATCGTACCGCTGGATGCTTGTTGGACTGCATTTCGATTTCAATTAAGTCTCTTATTTTATTTATTTTAAGTATACCGTCTAGCCAGGTCCCTTATACGGTGGGCAGAGAGTACAGAGGGCCAAATATATCTATGATGACAGATATGACGCGCTTCTTCTACATTCGTCGTTCACTTTGAAGTCTTATTTTAATACAAGGTTTGGGGGAACAACTGGTTTATAATAATGGCTACTTTACAGATACGCTGCCTAAGGTCTCAGAGGCTGCAAGTTTTTTCTGATGATTATCATGTAGCTCTTAGCAATAAGTCTTAGTTTAAGTTTATTATATGCTGTAAATACTCATCATTTGCTAACTTGTAGGACTTAGTCTCATTAGTCTGCCAACCCGCACTTGGCTAGCGTGGCAGACTATGGCCTTAACCCTTTCATTCTCAGAGGAGACCCATGTTCCAACAGTAGAACGATACAGGGTTGATATTTATATAGAGGACTTTTCATGTGCAATGACTTTATAAAAGGGCACAAACTTTAAAACATCCGTCAGTCCTCGCAGATACCTATCAGCTCTACACTGACATACACTGTGTACACTGCCACTGACACGGATATTTTAAAAAATATTGAGCACCTAAAGCGTATGCACACTATGCAAAAAACTACATAAAAATTACAATTATTACGTATTGTAAGAGATTTCGTTTCAAACATAATAAACATGCTAGACTGGACGCATCAGTAAAGCTGTTCTTAAAATTAATCTCAGATAGAGTTGTCCGATTACAAGTATTTTATACAATATAATGTTAAACTAGGATTCTACATATAGTTTATATTTTTGTTGATATATTTATTTAGTAATACGATTTTAACCTACGATTTTAGTTACTTAAATAGTGGAATCCAATTTAAAATCAATATTCAGTTTCTACCAAATAAATTACTTGACAATCTTCTTTCACATTTCTCTTCTGTACTTTTGACAATGCCATTTGTTTAACAATGCTGACCTGGCATTGTAACGCACAAGCTTATCAGTGAAACAAAGTAAAAAAATGTACTGTCATCTTATTCTCCCGCCAAAACACAATAATGGCGACAGTAGCTCCCGCGCTTTTGCATGCTTTGTTTTTTTTTTCTCTCTATTCCACCACGGCTTCAATTTTTTGTACCCTCTTTTGTCATTCTCAAGTGCAACTTTAGTTCGGTCAATTTGATTATTGCTTTCGTATGAATTTACAGTAGATCTACTCTCGTAATGTGAAAGTAAAAAAATATTTTTTAGTGTATAATTACTTACCTCGTTGGACGTGTTGCTTGCAAGTGTGACTGCCGATCGGGAGGTCCCTGGGCTCGATTCCCGGGTTGAACACAACAAAATTTATCTAATTCAGATTTTCTCGTAGTGATTCGGGGTCTGGATATGTGCCCAATGCATGGCAATAGGCTCACCATCTATTCCATTCCATTCATTCATTCCTTTCGGAGATTACAGGGGTGAAGTTACATTTTTTAAGTATAATTAAATTAACATCACGACAGTAATCCCTTAAGAGGGGAGCAGAAGAATATAGCTACTCATACACGTGACATAGGAATATTTGAATTGAGGCCATTATAAATGTGATATTTTTCTAAAGTGCTATTTATATATTTAGGAAAGCTTATAATCACTACTTCAATTAATTATATGAATTATTAATTTTACTTGTCGATAACACGGACTATTTAAGTTGTTATGGCATGTTATTTTACTTTACATATTTTATTATGAATATAGATATTAAAATTATTTATATACAATACTTTTTACGTACAAATGATAAATTGTAATTTAATATCACTTGTAATGTGCGAAAATTGTGATGCACGATATCCCAAAATTCCTTTCACACAGCGTAATGCGTTCAGCTTAAAAGTCCCAAGGTTCAAAGAATTAGCGAACACCGATGGCCGACACGTAAAAAATGTATTAGATATTAAGCCAAACATAAATTCTCAAACTCCATTAAACCAAAACGATTTATTTCTTGGACCTTACCGTACGTAAAATGTTATAACTCCCTTGTGTTTGCGCAAGTGAATCTACTCTATATCGAATTCAAAATCTGAAGCGTAACGCGTGAGAAAACTATTCCGTACAATACATTGCTTGTCGCGTTGCTTTGAAAATCACAAACGTCGAAATAAAACCAGCAGTGAATTCTTGCGGAAATTAAGTGCCGTGTTAGTAACAATCAGTCTAGCAACGAAGTAAAAGCACACCTACACACACGCACACGACGTGTACGCATAAATCACACATATGTAACCTCAGGTACCGAAAGTTAATTGCCTTCGTATGTTCAATGTTCGTTCTACCTGTGAGTGTGACGCGGGGTGTGGACAGGCAGGTTAGAAATAGTTTTTTTTTATTTATACGCTGTACTCACATTTGTCTTGCGCCCGCGGCGCCATCTTTTTCTTTTGTCTCCGCGATTAACCTCGTGGCGATCCCAATTAGCAATTATCAGTAGGTTGTTTCAACACCGACACTTTTAAATGTAGAGCCTGCGATAAATTACCAAATGCTTTATTTTTTACATAGCGGAGACGAAGTGAAATTAAACTATAAAATATGTTTAAGAAAAAGTCAGGAGTATACAAATACTTCCGATTTTTTCTGTAATTTGTTGAGCCAAGCACCATCACCGTCGAAGTCAGACAGAACGCAGTTAAAGCTACTGTAAGCCCGCTGCTCGTACGGATTTCTAGTCTTATATATATAGACAAACAAGAAAGGCCACTAGGCCATTCGATCATACTACCCCAGTGCAACTTACGTAGCGCTCCTCAATTTTGCGCACTATTTCCTCTGTAACCACATTAGGTCTTTGAGGCATTTCATAGACGAATTCCTTATTATTTAGAACCACTATATGAAAATTGATTACTTGAACATTGATTAGTTTATTTAAGTAAAACAAAAACTTTGAATCAATTTCATTGTTATGTTAAAATAATAGTATATTTGTACCAAACGCGTCGTACTCTCTGAACCATACGATAACCATATATCTACATATGTATTAGCACTGTGGCCGTTCATATATATCAATTAATTACTTTAGTTTTAATGTTACAAGTCATCGTAAAGAAACTATTTCAAGTCGTAATTAATTTAAGTTTTACTTTTTGCATCAATAGTTTATACTTTATATCCTACATAAATTTCATAGCACTCCTTTATGTAGAGTTCACCTTCGCTAAAAATATGGGTGCAACGATAGTTATTGCTAAACTCTACTCTCTTTTGTTGTGCAGAAGTACGAAGAGACATTCCCTAGGTAATATTCGTGTACTACCTGACTTGGATGTAGTTATACTGCACTTAACACCTATCAAATCATAAAATGAACTTCAACGCCCTTTGTTAGTACTAATCTACAAAATAGCAATACTTGTTTATATCTCTTTTAGATAAACACTAGTGGTAATAGTTTATAATTTAAAGTGACATCCCTATTTAGATCTGACGTCAAATAATAATAATAGGATCGGACTATAATGTTGCTCTACCCGATCTCTACATAGAGACAAACAGTTCGTTTTATTGTCCAGGTGAGTAACGTCGAGTACCTGGAACCCTCGGTAATTTTTAATTGACAAAGAAAAAACTCGACCCGACCGATTTTATACAGGGAATTTATTTTATTACTCGTATTAGTTACCCGTCCGTGTGGGTGGGTTGTGCCGCGTTACGAAAATATTTTAGTGGAGATATACGAGTAAACAAGCACTAGAAGCCTACACGGAAAGTTACGGCACCTTGTGAAAGTAATCAACCATAGTATCATTCGTGATTAAGCGATCGTTCCCATAACACATTTACGAGTAAAACAGGAAATTAAAGGTAATATAATATTGAGTGCCAGCGATTCATTCAATAATTGATGGAATTATTGAGACTGTTTCCACGTGAGCGTATCCGCCTGGCTAAGAGTGTGATATTAGTGATATATAATCAGGTTACAACTACCATAAGGACTAATAAAAAAAAAACAAAACAAAACCCAATCAGCGTGAACAATATGACACGACAGTTGCGACGTCTCCAACATTCGCTCGCACAGGTAGACGCGCGCGAACAATACCGTGGCGCAGCGCGGGCGCGGGCACGGCGCGGGCGCGGGACGGGCGCGGCGCGGTGACGAGCGCGCCGGCGGTAGTGGCGGGCGTCGTCTCTGCGGCGAGCCGCGCTCTACACTACACGTACGTCGCATTGAGAGGATTTTTTTTTCAGTGTTAAAAGTAACAAATACAAGCAATTTTAATTACCAATCAGTACAGCGATATTTAGTTTGATATATATTGCGATTTTTTAGTTTTTATAGTAATGTGTACTTATTATTGTCTTGAAATTTGTGAAATATGGCAAGAAGCTTTCATCTGCGCATCGTTGAAAGACTCATTTGCATACATACGTACATTCCCTCACGGGGTAGGCAGAGGGCTCTGAGTGTCAAATATCTCTATCCTTGTAGATGCTTCTTCTACATTATTCTTATTTGCATTATCCTCAATATACGAAATGAAACTTCTAGGAGATGGACTCCATCGATAACAGTTCGGTTAATGGATGGCTATATGTGCACTGAAGGTAATCACAACTGTTATTTACACAACGAGGTTAAATAAAAGACGTACACTCCAAGACTCCAAGACTTGGGTCCCCCGAATCAAAGGGCTGTTCTCATCTTCTGTACTCGTTATGTGGACGCAATCTGACATCAAATCTAAACACAACCTGCATTTCATTCTTCAATTACATTGTAAAATTCACTGTATATTCTAATATCAGACTCGGTTAAATTATTCTTACTTCAAACAAACAGAATTACTTATTTCAATCAGACTAAACTTAAGCAATTGAAAGAGGCAATCGCGCGTCCTTGGATTTGGATCTCGATCGCGCAGAGAGACGCGGGCGAACCTCGCCACCTGTCGTGTTCGGGCGTAGCAGTGGCGGTGGGCCTTGGAGCTGTGTCCTCGTGCGGCCTGCTCGGGTAAAGAGGAATACTCGAGGCCCGTTATCCCTATACACCGTAATGGCTACTATTAGTCGTTGAATCTTACTACTACACAATATCCACGTTTCGTTTTTTTGAATTTTTACTCGGTGGTCTCTGCCTACCCCGTAAGGAAACAAGCGTGAATGTAAGTATGTATGTTTTTATATATGGATTGTAAATAAAGATTGCATGAATATTGTCAATCGCTGCGTAATTTTG
>DWEI01003796.1:0-12383 GCA_018245875.1 Mysoria ambigua | reverse complement strand
TTTAGGAATAAGCAGATCCTTGTACAAATTTCTAATTGCTAATTAGTTTTTATGTCAACAGTGTACAGAAATAAATAAATAAATAAATAAAAATAAATGAAGAAGTAATTAGCAGTAATATACTTGTGGTTCATCCTTTCACACTGGAGACACGGGAAGTGTTGAAATCCTGATGCGTACCTCCTTACAAAATTTTCGTTCTAAGATTAAATGTCACTTGCTATAACATGGAAGGATAACATCGCGTGCAAAGTACCTCCAGTAAACTAATGTTCTCTAAAGGCTCGTGAAATCTGTCAATTTCTTCTTCGTTAGGGTCTTAACCCTTTGATTCCAATGCGAGAATCATATTCTAGGAGTGGAAGGATGAAAGTGACGAAAGAAAATATAAAAACACGTGAGGTCGGTAAGGGTAGTCTTTTTTAATTTATCTTTAGGACTTTGTCGCTGGGCGACCGCATCGTCCAGTAAAAACGAAATCATACAGAATACGACACATGACAAAATCATATACATAAATCAGATAGTTATTTGGCGTTTCGTGCTCGCTGCTTACCCGCGAGGGTCCTGGCTTGATGGTGTGATAATTACAATTTGTAATATATCAATGCCTATCGCAACGCAAAACGCACGCAAGTTATTCAACTGACCATAGACCATTTACACCCCCTTATCTGGAGGTAAACTTTGAACTTGCTTGTTTGTTATTTGCTTGCACTTGTGATACAACGGCCACATTTTATTGTTATCACACAAGCGTTCTAAATGTTAGGTACGTCCATACATGTCGTAGGCATTGACATAAACTGGTATTTATTATTTCCTCACCGATATTTTTTTTCATGAGTTATCAGGGTGAAAGACCGCCTAACTCGATAGTTGTGTTGATTGTAAGCGCGACTGTCGATCCAGTCGGGCATTACTGGATTTTTATAATTTACATTTTCTAGTAGTGGGCTAAGAGTCTGGTATCGTAGCCGGTGTACGAAAATAGACTCACCAACTATTCTATAGTGGGATTTATACCTAACTGCTGAAACGTGCAAGTCCTAGAGTATTGTATACCTTTATAAATGTACAATGTACTAAACATTATACATGGAACATTTAGTTAATTACATTATTTAAAAGTATGAAGTAAAAAATATACATTTTGTGACAATCTTCTTCTTCTTTTTATAGTGCCTCTCCAACTAGTGAAGGTTGGCTATCAGCATTTTGATGTCGTCTTTGTTTTTTGATCTTTTTGTGACAATACGTCTTATATTCATATTATTATTTGTAAGTAAACGGGCATCCTTCTTAAGCAGACCGAATGCTTTAGCCGGCTACCGGCAGCACCTAGCGTCATGAGCCGACCCTTCTCAGGGGAGGACTTTGCCCAGCAGTGGGCCTAGGTGATGTAGACGATGATGAGTAAGAAAATTACTTATCACACAAGACATCTTAATTCAATTTGTTTTATTAACAAAACCCACTTAGTGGTCATTGAACTCGTATGCTGTTTACATATTATATTTGTTTTAATATATTCGTTGAATATGTCTGAATGTTACGGATGAACATGAATATTGTTTTATTCTTGTATAGCATGATTTCTGTTTCTTATAGAATAAACAATAAAGGACTATTCGAACTCATTCAAAAAGCCATAAGCACTTCACATGAAAGAGACCTTAAAAATCAAAATATTAAAATTGGCGTGTGATCTAACCATGTAAAAAAATTAAAAACTATATAAAAAAGGGTGAAAACCGTAATAAAATACAAGAAACTTACATAACAGTTTTTTACAACAGAAGAAGTTATTTCATAAGGCAATTTAACCGACTTTGCCAATTAACGTAAAAAAACGTAATTTCACGCTTGTGATCACCGAAGGGGTAGGCAGAGGAATGCAGAACATTCCCATGATTCACAGGTTATGTTCACGTCCCACTATGTAATAGGTGATGAGCCTATTGCCATGCATCGGGCATATATCCAGACTTTGAACCACTATTAGAAAATCTAAATGAAGGAGTGTAAAATAACAATAATAACATAATTGTAACCAACCAAAATTCTTCCACAATAATATTTACCTAGAAGACAAACAGTTCGAAACTGATTAGTCAATAATATTTTATTTGGCCCTGTGTTACATGTTACAATATATATTTTATTTTTGTCTATAACTCATAGACATGGTTCACTTGTAAACAATTTACTCGAGCTAATTATTATTCTATAAATATTATTCTAATAAATATTTTATAACACGAACGCATCATTCAAAACAAGAGAGATCGCAATAAAAAGATAAAATGATTTTCTTAGCGGAGGTCACACTCTGACCTGATAGCGTATTAGGATAGATGTATATTAGTCTGTTTTTAATTGCCTCTCATAATATAAAAGAGAATATTCCGAGAAAACCCACGTACCTTAAATGCGTCTCAGTAGCGTCTTCAGCACGACTTGTGCAGGCTGCTAATCTGCATTTAGTCGGGGCGTGTAGACTGTGGCATTTAATCATCACAATCCGATAGTAGACTCCTGTGGGAGATGATAAATTGTTAGATTCTACTCGATACGGGCGTACATGTAATGTAATGTGTGGAATGTTGTAAAGTGACAAGTACAAATAGAGGTAGTACGCAAGTAGATTGATGTAGAATTATTAATATGAAGGTGGGTAGATTGACACAAAATTATTATTGTCTACTTATATAATGCGCAGAATGTTGAAGTCGTAAGCTTCTGAATAATTAGAGAGGAATACATCGAGCTACAATTAGAAAATCAAAAGTAGAAAAAATTTATAGTGCACGTCCCGGGATCTGAACCCAGGACCTCCAGATCGGCAGTCGCGCTTGCAACCGACACGACCAACAGGACATCTAATTATAGACAATTACTACGACTTAATACGCCTGCGATTTTCGAAGTCGTAGGTTAATTAGTCGGAGGCTTGACAAGTTACGGTTACGTACGACCATGGAATAGGACCTCAGTATATGGTAATCTGATTTATCTTACTTCTCAAAACCCAGCAGTGTCAGAACGTACTCTTTTTTACTCCGTGAAATGCGAGTACCTTCAATATTGATTCTAGAAATAGAGAAAAAGATGTTTAGATTGGGGTAACCTAAGCTTATTCCTAAATCTGAGTAGACTTCTTCCCACAACTAGGAGTGGCCTATATTTAACTCTATAGACCATAACTATTCAGATGAGCTATGAATTGAATGAGTAAATTTTAGTAATTAATTCATCTTTCAAGATTCAAAGTACTGTAACGGCTTTGTAAAATTTTATTATATTATAACA
Organism: Mysoria ambigua; assembly: GCA_018245875.1. Classification (NCBI taxonomy): domain Eukaryota; kingdom Metazoa; phylum Arthropoda; class Insecta; order Lepidoptera; family Hesperiidae; genus Mysoria; species Mysoria ambigua. The sequence continues at coordinate 9,071 of DWEI01003796.1, read as the reverse complement.
CATTTTGCTTTCTGTAGTATAGACTTAAAAATAAACATATTAAAAGTTTAAAATTTTCTTATTAATAATATTAGTTATTGTTTATTTTAGAATATTCATCGAAATTTAATATTTGGGTGATTAAGAATATAAAGGCTTCCTATATAAAACACTTAATTAAAATATCTATCTGAGACGAATATGATCAGTTTACAACGAACAATATGAACGTTACAAGGGATTTACTTCTACCTGATAATCTTGCAGCATTTCGTGCGCTTTTTCTATTCTTCTGACGTCTCATACAGTCTTCTAGGTGTGAACTGAAAAAACATTAGAAAAATGGTAACACGAATTTCACCGGTGAAATTTTATTTAATTAGTGGATTGACAATTAAATTGAAATTAAAGCACACAATCCACATAATACTGAGTGGGCTTGGTTTTGCACATATATATTTTGTCGCAGTATCTAAAATATTCTAAGTACTATTAATACATACATACTTATTACATACAAGTTATACATACTTATTTTTTTATTTAAATTTAATGATTATTTTTTATAATATGGAGGTAGAGGACGGGCATGCCGTCCACCTGATGGTAAGTGGCTATTGCCGCCCACGGACATCTGTGATCAATCGCAGATAAGTCAACCACAGGTGCGCCTCTACCCCTGACGACTAAGCTGGAATGCCTTGAAGAAGTATGTCTCCCTTACCACACCCTTCAAACCAGAACACAGCAGCGTTTCACACTGCTATAACTTTATTAAGCTTGGATACAGATCTTCTGGAAGAATGAGGTGAGTTAAGAGCATTATCTCCCATACAGGCTCAAATGGCTACTTCACCGCGTTTCAGAGTATAATATGCAGAACTTATATGTTAATAGTTTTTCCATCTCATCACATTGTTTTCGTTTTGCAATTAAAACTACGGTCATTTATATTAAATGCTTATTAGATTTAAACACATGACTGCCATAATTTATGTGTCTAAAACTCATACATTTTAGCAGATATTATAGGTACATTAGCTTATATTTCATATCGGATTAATATAATTTTTCAAGACGGGAACTAATTTTTGATTCGAGGGGAGAGTTAAGAAGGGGAAGCCGCCCTGAACCTGAGCGATACCGGGATGTTCGATGAATCGTCATCGGAAGAATCATTACACTTCGAAGACGTATTGTTTCTTACATCGATATGAGTCCCAAATCATCATTCTTTAAAGGATCGATGACTGAACGACCTGAGCTCTAACGGCTCGGTGAGCTCTAACCGGTAAGTCTGATTTTAGTCGCTTCTTATAACAGGCAGGAAATACTACACAACTACTACTACTCGCATTCTGGTCCCGAGGTACTCTTGTACCTTGGGATTAGAAGATTATTTTTACTTTTGTCCCTACAAAAGATAGGACCCTACCGAACAATAATTGATTGGCCGTTATAAACGTTACAAATATTACTGAGATGGCTATATGATATAATGAGATATATGAGGCTATGAGATGGCTGAAACATTTGTTTTGGTTTCATATTAACTATGTTATATATTATCTAGTTATATAATTTTTAATGTATAGTAGCAAATGAATTTCCAAAAGGTGTAGCCTGTACGCCATCGGTACACATTGAGAGGATACTAAGACGGTGTGAGTACACTGCAGTGAGTGCCTTGTATCTTGACATACGATATTTTTTGTGCACAAAATATTATAATCCTATAAATCAACAAACAAGCGCGTATTTGTATTTGCATCGATTTCTTTTGCAGTTACAAGTACAAACGCCTCACTGAAAGCGAGACACGTCGCCCATTACGCACCCGCCCTCAGATATTTACGAAAATTTACAACCCTTTTAAAGAAAACGTAGTGAACACTGAACAGAAATGATTCTTTTCAATAGTACTATTTAATAAGTTATAAATTTCTAAATAAATGTACCGACAGCTTTCTGACTTTTAGTAACCATACCATACGTTTCGCACTGTATACCTATGCATTATGTACTGCATATTCAAATTTAAATTCAAATTTTGTTTATTCAAAATTCGTTCATACCAACTTCTATCGCTATGGAGAAGAAGCGGCAAAAGACTCCATAGGTGTGCTGTTAAATCTTTTCAAATAAGCACTTATGTTACAATATAATATAAGTGCTATATAATAAAATATAACCTACATAATTTTATTGAGCAGCTGGGGTCACATCGAGCAAGTTTATCATTTAAATAATCATTTACTTTGTAATATAACTGTATACTGTAGTGTAAATGTAATTATAATAATATAATACAAATAATTACTCGGGGTTCCAAATTCAAACGTGTGTGTCCCTAATAATTTAGCCACCTACTATATATCCTTATGCCGTGATACAAGTTAACTTATCAATATTAAAAATCAAGTACATATGTGATATGGAAAGTTTTGTCAAAAGTCACTAACGACCGATATACCGCGTAATCTTTGTTTCTATGGACTCGTGACAGGAAATTGTTTGTAACTGATTTAGTAAAAAACAGTTATTGGTTAAATTGGACATTTAAAAGCTTGATTTTCGATCACGGTTCTGATGTTTTTTACGCAGGTGTCTACTGCTATGGAGAGAAATTTTGAAAACACATATATGAGAAATATTTAGAAATTTTATGTATACTCAGATATACCATGACTGGCAGTTATGTAAGTAGGTATCCCTAAGCTGAAGGGTACCATGGAATCGTGCACTATATCGACTTTGTTCACACAAGTATACAATGTAATACTAACTTTTTAATATCGACATAAATGTTTTATGATCTGTAACAATATACAACCATAAATTTATGGTATTGAATTTCGATTTTGAGCATCTAGGATTCTTGGTTATTTTCGTTTTAGGGTAACCATGTAATAGATTTAAATGAGAGAAATTAGGTACCGTCATATGATAAAACTGGTTTGCTCTATTGTACTAGATACATTTATTTTTATATTCACGCATTTTTATTTGTAAAATGAAAAATATTTGTTTTCTATCAATGCACTTGGAGCATTGTTTCTTAAAATGAGTACAATATTTTATACTATAGCGTGTAAAAATCAAACGGGGATGATTTAATAACAGTTAACTATTTTCATCAGAAGTCGTGCAATGGCATGTAATGGCTTTGAATTTTATCCCACGTGACTCAAACGTGTGTCTAACCGAGCCTCAGGTAAATTTTCAGCTGGCTGGTTTCCAAATCGCACATATTCCGTACGGGCTTTGAGCATTCCGTTTTGCCCCAATGGGGGTACATTGAAAAATGATACGTTGAAAATGGTAATGCTGGGCTTACACTAGTGAAAATTTAATGCCAGGCTTACACTACTGAAATTTAGTAATGTCGGGCTCACACTAGTGAAAATGGTAGTGGTGGGTATAAACACGTGAAAACTAATTTAGTGTCATTCGCTTCGCAACAACATCATCTAGTTTTATGCGCGTGCACAATGATATCATTGGTTCCACGGTTCGGATACGATTCCGTAGAGTAACACAATGAACTTTGAATCGAATCGACCGCTTTGTTCGTTAATGTCATTATTAATATTTACTTATATTTCTGTTTATTTTTCCCAGTACATTCAATTGTCGTTCTATTTTATTGTTTGCAGTATTGTTCATCATGCTAGAATTGTGACATTGGAATTATTGTTTCTGCTGTTTTCCAACTTTATTTTAAACTAATTAATATAATACCAAAGTTTATTCTGTCCATGTGTTCCTTTACTTGTTGGTATAGTTTAATTAGTGTAAAAAATTATTTATTTCAATGAATAAAAAGTTAAAACATTCCCAAGTGGGAGAATTTTCTGTTCTCTCTTAGAATCAATTGTCCGCTCTAACATGGAGTCCGAAAATTCAACACGATGACATTGTTTGGCGGTGTATTGAAAATTATTAACACCTGCATATAACCTATATAAAGTAACAGAACGCCTATAGTCCCCGAAGGGGTAAGCAGAGGTGTATAGTACACTCCAACGACGCGACTTGATGTCGACCCTTCTATCGTTCCACTGTTGGAACATGGAGATCTCCTCTCAAAATAAGAGGGTTAAAGCCACAGTCTGCCACGCTGGCCAAATGTGGATTGACACACTTAACACACCTCAGGGACCAATTTTTTTTAATAACTCCAAGGTTTTCTCACGATGTTTTCCAGCACCGTTATAGCAAGAAATATCTAAGGTTGGTCGCCTGGATTTGATCCCGGCCTCCCGTAGTGAGAGGTCGAATTTCAAACCACTAGGCTATCACTGCATACACCTTATCTGTATCATGCAGTACATGCCTACCTGTTATAATTACATTGTGCTGTGGTGGCGGTGAGTCTATTGCCACACAAACTGAAAATTCCTACTAGAAAATCTGAGATAGAGTCTAACAGTACTTGATGCAAATTGTGTTGTATTAAAACAATTATATGAAAAAAAAAAGTATATTCATAAAGTAATTAACTTACGTTTTTACAGAACGTTTAATTTATGTTTAGATTTTGGTTGCAATCACTAAATCTGCCCACTGCTGGAAAAAAGTTTCCTTTAATATAAAACAGCCACGCCCACACTTCGCCACGCTGGTCAAATGCATGTTGGCGGACATCATTCGCCTGGCAGAACACTTTTTAACATTTGAATGAGAATATAAATGTTGGATGTGTGTTATCATCATTAACAATTCCATTAAACATATCACGTCCCCATTTGATCACCGAATCCCATTTTCATTTCTTGTAGACACAGATTAAACTCCATCCGGCTCGGGGACACAAAAAAATATAGACGAATAAAAAGGCCGAGGCCATTTGAAATTCGCGTCATAATTTAACAACAATATTTGAACGAGGCAGTTATCCACATTAATAAAAGCAATTGCAACGTACAAGCCAGTGTGTTTCGTTTTAAAATCGTTGCTGGCCGAATTTTACTTTGAAATTTTATTGCCGCTCAAAAGGCATAATTTTGATATACGGCCGACTGTGCTAGAGCGGGTTGGGTAATTATAAGGGTGGGTCGATGTTACACGCGGAGCGGAATTGGGAGCGAGCGCGGATACAATCCGCTGTTTGCTCTCAACTTTATTTCCTTACTTGCTAAAAAATTGCCCTTTGCTATAAGTTCATTTAAATAAACGTCTTTAACAGGTTTTCACATGTGTATTATTATTTAACTTGACGTTAGTGCAATTGTGCGATGTAACTGTGCTCTAGGTGCTAAATCTCGCGGCCCAACAAATTCAGAAGCGATCGGTGATCGCGTCCCGCGCGCAATGCGACCGCAACCTAGCGAGCGCTTAGGTTGTTTTGCTGTTGGCACACACAGGCGCCTCTAGTACTAGCCTCTCGCCCAGGAGTGTTATTACCCACAGATTTATCCCCCCACCCCTTCAGCTATAAATTTCCAGATAGAGCCAGCACAGTTTGTCAAGCGAAAAAATATTTGGGCGTAAATCTAAATTTTGAAAGTTTTACGTCCTCCCGCCTTGGCTTATATCGTTTTCGGGTGACTGTAGTCGTGCGTGGTGCTTGTGCATCACGCCATTTTAATGCACGTTGCTACGTCACATTTTTATGGCCGTCCACGCGTGTCTCAGCTCACACGATGCGCACATTCGACCTGACCTGGACAAACAAGATAACCATATGTAAAGTTGGTTGCAAACATTCGCTAAATGTTGACCCGAAAACCTCTGAAATCCGAACTGTTGAGGTTGCGGGTTTGCTCCAACCGACCGCATCAATATGCGTGAGATGAGAACAGTGGTTAAATTTATTTTTGGCTTTAAAATAAAACATTACGATAGTTATCGCAAGATGTTATTATTATTTCCACGTTCGTCGAATTCAGTACAATTTTCTATTCCATAGATGCAGGACACGGGAGAAAAGGCTAGTATATTTTAAGCTACTTTTGTAGCTCTGAGATTTTTCTATTCATTCTACGAGATTCTATTATCAATGAGAGTAAGCGAGAACGCTCTATCTTAGTATCTGTCTACTAATTATTAAGTAGCCCTCAAGTGATAAAGAGGTCACTAACTAAAAAAAAATATACTTTTGCGACTGTTAGTACGACAAGATCTACTGAAAAACACAAATATATCAAAAAATGGTTGTATACTTCATATTTTTAAAACGTACTGCTAATCGTGATTTAAATCAGATTTAGTATGTAACCTGATACCTGCGTCTTTGGTCGTGTTGGTTGCAAGTGCTACTCTCGCTCGGGAGGTCTCGGGTTCGATTTCCTGGTCGAACACTACAACATTTTTTAAATTTAGTCTTTCTAATAGTGGTTCGAAGTCTGGCTACGTGCCCGATGCGTGGAATAAGGCTCACCACCAATTCTATAGCGGCACGTAAACGTAACTGGTGAAACGTGACAGTTCTCTGCATTCCTCTGGCTACCTCTTCGCGGATTACAGGGGTAAAGTTACGTTTTTGTTACGTTTACATAGTTTTAATTATTGCCATTTTATGTAATATTATTATATAGTGAAATAATAAAATTTTAAAAATATTAAAATAAAAAGACTTCTTATAAATTAGTTTTTTTTTCTAAAAGAGAATATTATCATTATTAAACAATTAAATAATAATGTAACGTTTACGCACTATCGCAGACAGGTTCAGTATTCCGCGACTTTATTCGGGAAAATTGGTAGCGGCACCGATGTTTTATCACCAAGTTTATCGAAAGGTAAAAGTTTCACCTCGCGCGGAACAGGTTATCGCGAGTTTCATTACAATCACCATACAGCATTCGCGATATCGAATGCATTTGAGGATGTGATAAAAAAAGACAATCGTCACTATCCGCGACCACCCACGGATCGGATCGCACCGTAAAACGTGTCAAACATTTTGAATATTCAATTTCTCAGATATAAAACGGCGAAGGGGGGGGGGGGGGTTGGAAGGGAGGGGGATAAAGTTTCGCGACGGCACGGCACACGCATTGAATATGTTCGGAGATAACCGTAAAGTTAACTTTATAGGGCGTTCGTAAGATGTATTTGTGGGGTCGGTCACGTTGCAACACTGACTTCTGACGCAGATACCTCCAGACAGACGCCTACGTCACACGGCCACGTGGAACATTTGTCTTGTTACGTGTATAATGATTGCGCGCTGTGGCGGAGTAACAATGCATTCCCTGACCCCGGGCTGGGATATATGGTGTCGTAAGAGGCGAGAGAAGCCGACGTTGGCAGATCGCGGTATGGTGCGGTCAGTCTCCGCACAGCTAAATACCCTGGCCTGGCTCTGCGATCCCCGACCCTCATTCCCAGCGTGGGGATTATGGGAATGAAACCTCAAGTGGGACTCCAGCAGTGGGCTACAATACACTATGATAATGATGATGATTGTGCATTATCTACAAGTTACGAATTGGAATATATTAAAGAAGTTTTGTGCCTTTATATCCGGATCAATCGGCAACGCTGATTGGCTACCCTTTCTATGTGACGGCACCCAACTAAATCTAAGCCATGCATACACTAAGGGAAAGTAGAAAGTATCAAGTGAAAATTGGCCGTAAATTCTATGTAACTCGTAGATAACGATGTGACAAATTCTATATATTCCGAACGACATGACTATCATGGCCGTGTGGCGAACTCCGCATGCGTCTGCCTACCCTTAGCGTTTCCAGTAAACCGCACCGTGTGTCCAGCCGCGGACTAAACTAAGCCATACATCATATCATAATTAACTATAACGATAGTAAATAATATATAATAATTAATATGAGAGTCAATATAAAATAGCCACTATACAGCACGTGTATTGCTACTCTTGCTTAAAATCAGTGAAAACAGTTTCACATAATATATGTAAAATAGTTATTGAAATAAATGAACGAACACTTGTAAGAAATGTAACAGAGAAGAAGTTGTAAGACAGTGTGCCAATATGAACATTGTGAAACCAAAATGTGATTCACTATAAAGACAAGCGCCTGATGTATGAATAACAGCAATAAATAAAAAAAAAATACAGTGTTTATTTTGCTGGGGTTTTTTAAAGGAACGGTTGTCTACTGTCTGCCACTAAATTATCGTCGAAAATATCTAGTAAGATTTTAGTGCCATGGGCATACCTAGATAGAATTTTAGATCTTCAGCAGTAGATTTAAGAATTAGTATGGCGTATTGAATTTCTACAGATATATAGATAACGGGTTTTATTACCAGTTTTATCTGAGCCTTTATATGCGAGTAACAGGCTAAGTTAAAACTTTTGGCCATAAAGACAATTTTATGCATGTTTATTTGTCTAAATGAAATTGAAAAATGCATTTCTGCTTTCGTAACACAGGACTAATTTATACTGGCTCATTTGATGTTTTCGCTTTTCAATTTTTAAAAACTAACCCCTACCAGGACCAGAAATAAATCGCAAGATGCAAAAGTTTGTGATGCATTCCATGTTTGAAATCGTACTTGTCTATTTAAAAGTTCGCTTACATCAAGAGCTGAGAATTAAAATGTCCTAATTATGTAAAAAAAACTATCTATTCTCACTCATAAATATAACATAAAGCCAAGAGGTTGTAAGTCTCACTTTAGACAACGTAACATTACATAGTATCAACCCTAAACTTTACGCCTGTAGCAATTTTAGTGCCATGGATCTTAATATTACGACAAAGAACTTTTCGAAGTGTTTGTTATAAAAATATATTTTCCTATCCATTTTGTGCATGGAACTTGATATTTTAAAGTCAAAGTTGAATAAAATTAGCTCATATGATAAAATCTACTGTAAAATCTGCTTTCCAATCTGCGTAGTGTACCGGAGGAAAAGCGTGCTGTAGTTTTCCAACAACCCATTGGAGATCAATAGTGGCCCAGCAGTGGGATAACAACAGTGGGATACAAAATCTGTATCATTTCAATGTAACTACAGAGATAGTTATTAAGGTTTTGTTAGCTAACTACTATGTATTATATGATTAAAGCAGCAGTGACCGGGTTCAAATCCCAGGCGCGCACCTCTTAAAAATGTGCGATTTAAGTTTAAATATCACTTGCTATTACGGTGA
>DWEI01003795.1:0-12383 GCA_018245875.1 Mysoria ambigua | reverse complement strand
GTCATTTCCTTATTCTAAAATAGAAATGTAGACAAACATTTGTTGCGTTTGTGTGGAGAGTCATTAACTCCGTGCGTGAGATATTTATAAAAATACATCGCTCCAAAAACTGTTCAAAATTCCGAATACCGAAAAAGTATCCTACAGTCTACACCAGATTTAGCTTCAAATAACTGAGGATTAACTTTGATTCGACCCTTTGCTATCTTTTAATTTTTTCTAATTGATTAACATATCAGAATATTACGATTATTATTAAATTTTATACGTAAATTTAAATACTTCGTTTTACTAAATTTACAGTTAGTGAGTGTTCAGTTATCATTATTAATATCAACTTATGAGTGTTTAATTATCATTAACGAATAAGAGTGCTGAAAATTAAGGCTTATCTAAATATACTAAGAGGATTCGACATAATTATAAAATAATATACTTTTACAGAACTAGCAAAGTTTGCGTCTTCATAACGTAAAATTATTTAAAATACGGAATGAATTTTACGTTTTATTTACTACTGAAGAATAACATTTTGTTTAAATGGCTATTTCGTTAAACAATGTGTTTCATATTTGTTTCTCGGTGTCACATACACAATTGTCCCAGTGAATAGTTTAGTTTTCTATTTTATTAATATCTTGCAGTGATTATGTTGAAGTATTGCCCTATTTGAAATTCAAAGATATTCATCCAAATAAAGTTGTATTCATCTGAAATTATATTTGCTGAAAAACGATCAATGTAATAGTAATTTTTAATTGGACATTATACGATTTTGCATATTTTTGCTGCGGTCACACTACTATCGTTTCATTTGACTTTTAACATTTTGCCTTCATCGGGGTTGGTCGGCCGAGTGCATCTAAAAATCAATAAGTGAAAAATTAATATCTACGCAATACTGTACAGTGGATCTTGAAGAGGGTGGATCATTCGTTTAGTAATGTTAATATTAATGTAACCATGTTGACACCAGTTTTTAAGTTATCTCAGGACGAAAACCACGTGTTTATAACAGTGCACGCTCCGTATACAAACATAGGTGAAACGGAGATCGATGTGGACGGTGATAATTTTTTGTTTGTATCGAGTCCATATTTTCTTCGACTGCGCTTGCCCGGGCGAATCGTCGAGAATGAACAATCAAAGGGCTCTTACGTGTGTGATTCCGGCGACTTTAACTTAACTTTCGATAAAGAAACGCCGGGTGAACATTTTGAGAACTTAGATATGATTACGAGTCTACTAGCTCCGCGAGACATTCCAGATGTGAACCCTAATTTAGTGGAGATGCTAGAAGAAGAAGGTATATCTATCGAAGACGACGAAGATGAAGATGTTCCAGAAGACCGGTACACGTATGGGTTTGCAAGTAAAGTAACGACAGATTTTTGTGATATTGCTAAGGAATTTCCGCAGATATTTGAACTGCGAGCGCCAGAGCGAGTGGCCGTCGGCGAGCGCCATAATCTTCGTATACAATATGAAAATCGTAAGTTCTCATCTGATCACTACTTAGCAGATTTCTACGACAAAGAACTTCTTGCGCCGTACCTATCTGCTATAGCGCCTTGGGAAGCAGCTGACTTTAAGCCTGAGGTTGAATTTACCGTTGATGAAATAGGCATTTTAAAAGAATTACCTAATAAGCATTATATCATGACCAAAAAAGAACATAAGGAGGTTTTACTTAGTCTGGTGGATATTCTTTTTGGGTATTGTTATGATAAACGTACAACCTTAAATGATAGCTCAGTTGAGTCCAGCTGGACTATCAACAAGCTGTCACCAACTTTGACCTGGTTTTGTACATTTAATGACACTAAGGAAGTCCTTATTGCATGTTATAGACGAGCACTATCATTTCCCATATTCAGAAACTTTGAACTGTGCAACAGAGTTAAGGGAGATCTCATCTCTTTACTGAAAAAAGGAAAGAAATTTGTTATCAAATGCATGATAAAAATTTACACCATGTTTAACACCAGTAATGATGCACGGTTTATTTTGAACCAGATATACATCAAGGATTATTTGATATTTCTACAGAAATGCAAAGAGGACGATTTCCAAAAATTATCTGAAAGTATTTGTAACACAGATGTGAAGAAGAGTGATCTTGGATTGGAACTGGATGAACTAGAAGCAGCAGCAGCAATAGTTGAAAAAGAAGAAGCAGAGATAGTTGAAAATGAAATGGCATTAAAAATGGCAGATATGTCTTTAATTCCAGGATTGAATTCAAACCAAAATATGGAAGATGATGACGAAGACTGCTGGATAACATCTTCATCTGTGTCTTCTGATTCTAGCAGTGATTCTTCTTCTGATGAATCATCTTCAGATGATGTAGACTCAGATGATGAACCTCCTAGTCAATATTTTTCCTAGGACAAGTTTGGGCAAGGCTTGTAAATGATAGGACACAAGTGTGAATTGGCATAGAAATGTATAATATATGATCAAAATGGCAATATATCAAGCTTATAATATTTGTACTGCCTCATTGGTTGTGTTGGTTGCAAGTGTGACTGCAGATCGGGAGGTCCTGGATTCAATTCCCAGGTAGAACACTACAAAATTTCCTAATTTAGATTTTCTAGTAGTGGTTTGGAGTCTGGGAAGTTTGCCAGCTTACACTTGGCCAGTGTGGCCAATAGGTTTAAATTTTTCTTATTCTGAGAAGAGACCTTTGTCAACACTGAAACTAAGTATGGAGTAATGTCATTGATGTCTTTTTTTGGATTTAGCAGAATATATTTAATCATTATATTCAAAACACTGCAAAATTGAAATTGTTTAAGAAAACAATCAAACTTTTGTTGTTACATCAAAATTTGATCATTATTATACAAATCTAGTGCTATTTGAATGACAAGCCTTTGCCCTTTTGAAAATTAGATGGAATAATTCTACGGATGGAAGCTTTAAAGTTGGAATTGGTGCACAAGATAGTGTTATAATAAGTAGCATTTTGTGTTAAAGTATGCTGTTTGGAGCTCAGTGTGTACTATATGAATCTATAAAAGATATTGTGTCTTCATTTTACTAGAATGAAATGTTTGTAAATATGTATGCTGAAGATTTTTGAAATGTGATGTTAATCATTAACTCTGACTACAATAGATGTATTTTGATACTTATTAAATGCAAAATATAGTATATATTTAGTTACATTACTTCAAAAATAATATGTAATTTTAGTCTCCATAAAGCTATGATATGACTGATATGATGATCTCAAGGTCAACACATATATTTTCAGTCCTTGAAATGTATATAATATTTGAAAAGTTGGATTTATTTTTAAGCATATATTGGATTTATTCTTGGTTTGACTACTGAGCTATATGTAGTTTTGTTCCTGGATGGAGTTGTGTAAATCACATAATTTATTCATAAAAAATCAATACACTACAAAATCTGCATAGTTAAAAACATGTAAAGATGTTTGAATTTATGATGGACAATATAAACATTGAATAAAAAAATCAATAAACCATGCAGATATAATATGCTTTTCAACTTTGAATGTATAAAAATTGTTGTTCATAGTAGAACATTGTGTCTAGTTTAAATATTACTTAAAATCTGTATTAGGTATATAGATGTAGAAAACTATATAACTTTCTGCATTTTATTTACAGCTTTAATGTTAGTTTGGTAGTTTTATAGATATCGTACATCACTAAATGTCTGTGTCATTGAATGTCTATTAATAGGATGTTAGTTTTTGAGTGTGATGCAAGCCTTAGTAGGTTTTGCATATGATTCATCCGACTATTTCAATCAAGATTTCAACATAAGTGCATATTTTATCTAAATGCACTATATTATATAATTATATTACCTACAATTGCATAAGTACATAATTTGTTATTGTGGGACAACTTCACCCTATCAACTCTATCAATAGTCTTATCCAGTGAGTTTTAATATAACATTTTTTTGTAAATGAAGATTATTTGGTAATCTAGAATTTGTGAGTGACTTTCACTACAAAAGTTTCTTAGCATAATTGTTATTGAATTCTTAGCTGTAGACTGGGTTCAAATACCATCTTAGAAAAATATTTGTGTGCTTTCCAATATTTGTATATGAGTGTAAAATAATGTACTTGTGTATGTGTTTAGAAAATTTAATAATATGCATATAGTTATCAGTACTCTGGTTACTGTAACACTGGTTCAGTGTAATATGAAATCATATAATCGTATGAGTTGTGAGTAAATTTTATTTCTATAGTCATGATTAGTGTGAATTATTATTATCCAGATATTTAATCTTTACATGTATTATTAATGTGCTTATAAAATATTACTTACCTTATTGTTGTAGACAATACATTAGGCAATGGCAAATACAACTAAAATAAAAAAATTATAGTGTTAGTGATGGGATTCATTACAATAGATTTTTATACACATAATAGATTCTTTACATTTTATTTTAATTCCATATATTCACTAATAGTAATTTTATGACAGAACAACATTTGCTGTGTCAGTTTGCTGTATTTGTTTGATGTTGTCACCTATATAACAAATTATAACCAAAAAAATATGTAGATGTACCTAATGTAACTATAAAAAATACTTAGTGTTACACAAATGCTGCACTGCAATTGTGGGTTTGAAACTTACCTGGGATAAATATTTGTGCTTGAACATAAATGTTTCTTCTGTCTAGGTGTAACTGTTATCTGTATTTAGAAGATTATAGGTATGTTTATCAGGTGTATGGTTGTCTGCCCCCTTCCTAATTTGGGATCAGACGGCTGTGTATCTTGTGAAAGTTTTACTATTAATATCACTTATTATGTGTACAAGTTATTAAATGTTAAACACTATATTATAACTTTTAATTGCAGAATGATATAAATAGTATTATGTCAAAAAAATATTTTGTTTTTGTTTCTTTACATATGTTTAAAGTATAATATATACTCTTGCATCATTATTATCTCATTTGAGTGTACGTGTTCTACCTCAAAGTCCTTATCTATCCTTGTCTTTATGTAAGTAGATTGGCAAAAGCTATTAGGGTACAAAGTGCCGGTTTTTTTACTTTTTAACAATTATTGATACTCAAATGCAAATTTGAAATTAGACACATTTTTTTTTCCTATTGTAGTTATTACTTTGTTGCTCAAACTGAAGAATCTTCTGCTACATATTATCAATTAAACTGATAATTAAGAACATTTTAATTTTCATTAAATATGTAAGTTCACGTCTGTAATCCCCCAAGAGATGGGCAGAGGATTGCAGAACACTCCCTTGTTTCACTGGTTACTTATACGCCCCACTATGGAATAGGTGGTGAGCCTATTGCCATGCATCAGACACATATCCAGGCTCCGATCGCACTTGCATCCTAAACGATCAAAAAAGCAATCTTCTAATTCTTATTAATATTTATGAATACTTACTAAGTATTTAAAATGCTACCTAATGGTTACTTTAGCTCAGTCTTGGCTTAATATAGGATCATATGAGGCTGTTAGAAATAGAGTGGCCTAATTGCATTTCAGCTACTTTTGACCTATTTGAATTTATGACTACAAAATGGAGGAGGTACTCAATTAATCTGTATTTTTTAATGTTTGTTACCTCGTTTCTTTGGACTGGGTAAATCGATTTAGATAATTCTTTTTAAAATTAAAAACCTCGAGATTTCCAACTGGTCCCATTTAAACATGGTCTAGTTCTGGCTATGGCATTTATGACAAAACAAAATGTCTTAAATTTTCATTAAGTATGTGCGCGAAAAACAGACGAATAATTCAATATTACGCCAAACTAATTCGATTATTCTTTTTCTATTGGAAAGAGTGTGCTTGATAGTCTGGTGAGAGTTTGGTTAGGTTCTGGTTATGGGATTCATGACGAAATTACGGAACTTTTCAGTTCTTAGGAATAAAGTAACTATACTCGTCCAAACTTTTATAAGCTAACCGGATATGGTCAAGTAATTGTCGTAGTTGAAGAATATAACGATTAATTGAACCGCGTGAGTTGATATAGGCATTTCTCCCTGACTACGTTTGTTTAATTTGACCATTAATAGTGCACAAGTATAAATAACCTGGCTATGGTATGGCTGTGAATGGAAACAATGTAAAATATTCAGTTATTTATTTACAAACAAATTAAACGTTATTGCCATCAATGTAACAAAAATTGATGCGTTTATAGTAAACGCGTTGTTTGGTTCGTGCGGGTCTGGATTGTAATCGAAGTCAATAATTCTGCTATTGATGATTTCCTTGTAAACCAACGCTGACTTCCTCGGTGTTCGTGGTCTGTTAGGATTCTCCATGTCAATCTCATAGAGGCCAAATCTCATACTGAAATAATCATCAATTAAAGGAATAAGTTCTATGTTTAATAATGTGTTGAGACAGACCGATGATGAAGTATATACACCTTAGGAGAGGCCTATGTCCACTGAAATGTAATAGGAATGATGATGATCACACTAGTTTCTCAACCATATTTTTATGATGTAGATAATTTCTAAAACTGTTAAACTTTAAAGTCCGACTAATTTAGTGTGGTTTATTGGCATTTTTATAAGACCATGCACTATATTAGTTAAGTACTGTCATAAAACGTACGTGTATCCAAACGCCCATTCGAAGTTGTCCATTAAACTCCACGCACAGTATCCTCTTACATCTACTCCATCGTTAAGTGCATCCAGCACCCCTGTGAGATAATTCCTGAAATAACGGACTCTAGAGTCGTCGACCAGGCCCGTTTGAGTGGAGACACCGTTTTCGGTTATGTAGATGATCGGATTATTGTAAGCGTTTTTTATATGAACTAACAAGTTGCGAAGACCCGGTCCGTTCTCCTGAAATAAACATTAGCAATGCAAAAATCGATATACATTTGTAGTAGCTAACTTCAAATATACAACATTACTAAATGCTTTGTCAAATATAGAATATCACAAAATTTAGGTACCTAATTCTTCCATGTGAATATTGCGTTTTAAAATAGCCTGATTTTGGTAAGTAGATTCTACGACGATTATCGATAACTGAGTGCACGGTAAGATACTTACCTAACTAGTTTTTATTGTTTGCATATTCCGCTTATTTGTCGAAAATAAAGGGACGTGTACTATTATATTTTATATATATAGAAATATATATATTGTGCTCATGGATTATTGCAAAATGATTTTACGTAACTACATTTAATAAAATAGCTTTTCCGCAAAGTGACGCCTGATATTATATTTATCGCCTTTGGATATCTTTGAACGATGACCTACGAATATTGCTTATTTTTGAGGGTATAATCCGCGGCTTTTACACTTCTATCTAATGTTTTTTTCGCAGACGTTTATGTCCCTCTATGAAATAGGTGGTGAGTCTATTACAATACATCGGACACGTATCGAGAACACGAACCACTACTAGAAAATCTAAATTAGAAAAAAAAATAGAAGTGTCCGGCAGTCGCACTTGCAATCAACACGACTAATGAGGCAGTCTGCAACCAACACGACCAACGAGGCTATTTTATTTACTTTTTAAATATTTAATTAATGTATATTACCTTATTAAATAAGCTTTATTAATGTATGTTACAATTACAAAATTATATCCTTCATGTTTTATCGTTTTGCCTTTTACACGATATTCTATAGTACGTTGTAAATAAAACCATACCATGTATAATAATAACATATTGTTTCCAACATATCGGAAAATATTTTTACAGTATAATATTCCTTTATTAAAGTTATATGAATGTTCCATATCTGTACCTAATTGTTATACTCACCCTTATCCATGGACTTTGGCTTGTTGGCCATGATGGATCCTTATAAGTACCAACAAAAGCGTCATCGTCAAACGAAGGAACTTCAAATGCCCCGATCAATGAATCATTTCTGTACACAATGTCACTTGAATAGTGATTTAAAGCCAGGAAATCAGCCGTGCCCCGAATAAATTCTATTTCTTCTCGAGTGAATGGCGTGAGTCGAGAAGCGTTCAATCCCTGATTCGCGCTAGCAGCAGCCACCCTATCAATCAAGCGCTGAGGATAGTTTCCATTCTCAGAATAAATGGGATCAGCGTACTGACCAAGCTGAAAATGAATGAATACATGTAATTAGAATTAGTTAGTGTGAACACATCTACTCGTATAACATTTTATTAAGATAGTGTTACAACTAACAATAGGTAACAACTGGTTATCTATAGAAAGAGTGAAATGAAACTAAAGATATGGAAGAAAACAAAATAACAAATCCAACCGATACAATAGCTTATCTCAAGTTATCGGATTGATAATGTAACTGACGATTTGTTATTGTGTTATTAGGTAACGAACGAATGAAAGGTTAAATAAAAAAAAATTAAATAACAAAAAAATTAAATAAAGGTTAAATAAAAAAAAATTAAATAACTATAATAATAATAAAGGATTTTATTTAGGTTGTCCTACAGTAGGATTCTCCTTATGACGGTTGATATGGACACTGTCACACATCAGTTATACCTATACTTGAAAGAAAGGTAGAAAAAAAGTTAATTTCGTCCACAGAATAAGCAGACATAAAACAACTAACAGTTATAAGAAGTTTTTAAAAATAACAATACTAAAAAGTAAATTAATTATACATCTGCAGACGAAATTGAATCGTAGGACGTTAGCTGATTTTCAGTGGAATCCACGGATGTGCAGTTCGGACAAGCGAAGAGACAATTGACAGATTTAACATGATCATTCAGGTCTGCATAGCTAAAAGTCGGATCTGTGTTTCTCTTTGAGCTAGATCGGCTTGTCACTGTGGTACTAAATGGATTATATAATTACACTAGGTCTTTAGAGATAAAATTTTCATATCCCTCCAATGTTAACATTCGAGGCTCCACCTTGTTGGTAATATGGGACTTTATTTTTATGTCGTTACACTCCACTACAAATCTATGTACTTTGGCTCAAGGTCGAAGTTCGAATTTAGATATTGGAAACTAAATGTTTTTGTTACTTCTTAGGCCTATTTATGTTAAGGCATCCGCTCCAACCAAGGGATCGCAATGTCATGTGTAAGTTCCTCTAACGAGATTTCGAACGCTTGGCCCTGATCTTAATTAGTCAGAAGTACCAGTAATAAAAGGAAATATAGTATGTTACTCAAAATATTCACGTTATCCTTGAAATTTACGCATTATAGCTTTTTTCTAATTAATTCTCTTTATCGTATATTTTTATAAGGTGCACGGCTTCTCCTTTATAGGAAGGAGGTCTTTGATAAATATAATCTTTATTACGCAAATAAAGATTATAATAAAAGTTGATAAATGAAATAGCTATTATTTTTGTGGTAAGATCAATTAAAAATATCAAGCTTTATCGATACGCAATAGGTGATTATTATTATGAAACATCAAACTTTATAGACATCTTGAAAAATACACGTGTTTACAAGTATAAATAAACTGAATAGAGTTCATAAAAGAAAACTTACAGAGCAAAGTTAAGTTTATCTTTTAAGTAAACCTTTAAAGGTTTACTTTCATGTGAAGTAATATTTCATATCCGTAGTAATATTCCATATCCGTAATATTTACGATAATACGGATTTTTGCGTACAATAAATGAATAGATGTTTCCATTGCGATGAAGATCTCTGAGCCCTCTTCTTTCTGAGAGATGATCTTTGAAAGAGTTGACGATGATGAAGCGTGACAGTGCTATTGACTAAGTGGTTATCATCAATAGGTATGTTCAAATTCCCAAAGCGTTTTGTTGTTTTTCTCTTATTCCACATATTTTGAGAGTCTTTGGGTTTTTATCCCCTTACTTGTAATGTAATATTCATCCATTCATACACTACATATTATTCTCCTATTCTTATTTATGCAAAATTATAAATGAGAAAGTTTGTAAGTATGGATGGATGTTTGTTACTCTTTCAAGAAAAAAACTACTGAACGGATTTGAATGAAACTTTACAATAATATAGCTTATACATCAGAATAATACATAGGCTACAATTTATAAAGATATTCTGTGAATTGTCCAAAATATCAAGTACACGTAAGTAGGATATGCGGAGCTGGCGTGCGCATGGCGCCTCTCGGCTCTCACCCCTAGCTCGCCTGCTCATCTTATTTGTCCTGGTATTTAATTTTGATCCTTTTCTTTGTGCAGTAACATATAAACTACTTTTCATCCAGCTTCATTCTTTTATCTAAACAGCGTTGAATCAAGAATATTAAATTCAGTTATTGATTTTGATTAGGAATTGTTAAAATGGTTATTAACTCAATTTTACACGTAACTTAATTTCAACCCTATTTATCGCATGTATCTATATTAATCAATTGATTGCCTAATATCGGCCATCTTTAATAAGTGTTGTCAGACTTTGTATTAAACTTTCTGCGTCTAATTTTTGCTTGTAATCATTCTCAAATCTTTTTCACATTTATCTATAGGGCGCCCTTTACTACGATTCGTAAATTGTTATACTACGTTTCGTAAGTTGTTTATCCTAATGATTGTCGCTTCATCGGTAAATAGGACCAGTCGATTGGATTTTTAATTTTTTCAATTCCTAAATTTCCATCAAAAATTTGAACAACTTTTTAAACAAGTTGTTTAATTAGTCGTTGGTTCAAGCTGAATAAATTTATTGTACTTACATGAAAAGCAAAATAATCCAGTACGGCTTCGGCGTCGTCGGCAGAATTAGTGCTTGCTATAGGCCATTCCATACTCAAAACGATGGCGATTTGTCCGTTTTGGGTCGCTCTAAAACTCTCCTCATAAATGTGATATGCCCTGGCATGAGCTAAAAGAATATTTCTACCGCATTCGTAGAAAGCAACACCGGGAGAGTATATACGAGGAGCGTGTCTCCCTAAAGCGTATCCTTGACGGCAATGGATGTAAGGTTCGTTGATAGTCAACCAGTGCTTCACTCGGTCTCCAAAATGCTGATACAGTACTCTGGCATAGTCGCCAAACCAATTTACAATCTGCGGTGTTAACCAACCGCCTTGCTCATTCAAATTCTGCGGCAAATCCCAATGGTACATGGTTACGAAAGGCGTTATGCCATTTTCTAGAAGTAAATTTATTACTTTGTTGTAATATGCGATTCCATATGGATTTATATAATCTGGACGTCCATAAGGAAGAATTCTTGGCCAAGATATACTAAGTCTGTAAATTTTAACACCTAATTCTTTAAGCATTTCTACATCTCTCTCGTATAGGTGGTAGGAGTTAGCGGCGATATCTCCATTTGAATTGTCCGCAATATGATCTGGATCGGTCCTGACAAGATGATCCCACATGGACCAGCCCTTACCTAGAACAGAAATGAAAGATCTTTAAAAATATGTACTTTTATAGTTTATTCCAGTTTGCCACTTTTATATTATGATTTTTATTGGAACAGAGAAAAAAATTGTGCCTTACCGTCTGTGTTCCATGCACCTTCTATTTGATACGAAGCTGTTGAAACTCCGAATCTAAAGTCATCCGGAAAGCGTCGTGTGCTTTGCCTTTTTGTCCGAGTTTGACCTGTGTTCGCAGCTAAGGATGCTGCGAGGCAGCTGAAAATAATAATATTATTAATAATAAAGCCATTTTTTTCAAAGCTGAAAATACAAAACACCTTAAAGTATGCATACCACTTTTCTTAATAATACGAGTGACATCTTAAACTATAGTGAAATAAAAAAGGATTACAAGGCATTTAAGCGCCATTTAACATTTCCAGACTCTGTCCGAAATAAAGATTTCGTAAAAGGCAATTGAACCCGGCGCTAGGAGATCGCGGAACGGCGCGGTCTGTTTAGGCAAAGCTAAATGCTCTCGCCGGTTAAGGGCAGCGTAGGCGGTGAGAGGACCTGTGATCTGCGATCCCACACCCGCATGCTCAGCGTGGAGATTTTCGGCATATTCCTTCAGGGAAGGCCTATGTCCAGCAGTGGAGTGTAATAAGTTGATTATGATAATGGTATTCCTCTATCCTATACCGATATCGACTGTTATAGTTACATAATTCGGTCCAAGATATTAAATTCAAATGTTATATACTTGAATGACAATTCCAAGTGTCATGTATAGCTGTAAGAATTAGCGCAAAAGTTAAGCGCAAAAGAATTAAAAAAAAAACAAATGCCGAAGAAATATTTCATATTTATTCATCAAATGAGATTGGGATATTACTCAAAAGAAGACTTGAATATCTAACAAAATAAATTATAACATTTAAATATTTACTAAAAGGTACGATTTAAATATTTACCAAATAAAAAATGCTGCCACATTCGTTGATAATAGCATTTTGTAAATTACAAAACACGAATAAGGTGTATCAATACATGTTGGTCCTATTTA
>DWEI01003794.1:0-12384 GCA_018245875.1 Mysoria ambigua | reverse complement strand
GTGAAACTTGGGAGTGCTCTGCATTCCTCTACCTACCTCTTCGGGGATTACAGTCGTGAGGTTACGTTGCATGTTTTATTTAATATTGATTACCAAATGTCTGTATTAACCTTATGTTTGCCATTTTCTTTGAAGAAACTAATGTAAGGCATATTCTGAACACATAAAATAAAACTATTATTATCTTCACAAAGAAACCTCAATTTTTTTTACATAATTTCCATAACTGTTCTGTAACAGTTATCATATGGACCATTACCATTTACATATAGATAACATCCTGTTTTCCTTTTACAAATATCTAGTTTTCAATATTCATAGGTGTATTAATCGTATGACCATTGAAAATGGCACGTTATTGGCGGGATGCCAAGCCAATATCCAGCTCAGCAAGTACCCGACGCAGCAGCAGCCGATCGCCGGGCAATATTTCGTAATAACGTCCTGACACTCAATATTATCATCGTAATAATGTACAACTCATTCGGAGCCGGTCAGACATTCGCTCCGTACTTGTTTATCGGTCGTTGTCTTCAGACTGGTCATATTATGGCCATCTGTTTCTGAAACGAACAGATCATGGATCATGGTAACCAGACAAATGATAAAAGACGTGTATTAATTGAAACCTACGATAATATTATTTATAAAATATATTTATAGGAAAATATGTCTACAGATGATTTTGCAACCAAATGTTCTAGGTGGAATTCAGGTACACTGGACGTGGTCGTGCAGTCGGAGTCAGTAAACATTGTACCAATTAAACAAAGAATTAAACAGAAAATAGAACTAAACAGTCTTGACATTGACGTTTTCATAACATAAAAAAAATTGAAATGTAATCACGTTTCAATTGAGTAACACACAATGTACGTGTATGAGAAACCTACATTTTGGTTTTATTTAAAACGTAATAGCCTATTTACGTTTTTGCTCTTACATAACAAAGACCAAGTCACGTATAACTGACGGGTGACGAGAGTGACTGGCAATTAAGTGACGCGCTGACTCAGAAAATTGATTTTCATTTTCTTCAAGTCGACTTGACGCTTGCACCGTGGCATTTTTTCAAATATCGATTCCCATATTAAACTGAATATTTATTAGGGTCATGAAGTTTTGATTGGTAACTGAAATATTGTTATAGTTAAAGATGATAACATTTATCTAATTATGTTCGGAGATGTAGTAGAGGTTAAATACTTGTAGGAATATACACGATATAAATAACAATATGAAGAAATATAAAGTTTTTAGGTTTTCTCAGGCGTATCTGTCTCTTTAATCATCGCAGAAAGTCATATTTAGTTTTAAAAGTTTGCGTATACGCCTAAATTCATAACCCAGAGATGGAAGTAGATTGGAAGGGCGGAAAGAAAGATCTATATACGTATTTTTAAAAAGAATCAAGGGGGTTATTAAAACCATCTACGAGTAGGAGACGAGTAAGGCCTCATCTTTAATTAAGCAGGAAACCTGTGACCAGCAGAGGAAAATGAAATGGAATATAAATATCTGTTACGATTTAATATACGACCAATATATCCCTTGAACAGACCACTTACATAATTAAACATTAAACAGGGAAAAATAAAATACATTCGATATATACGGGTTTATATCCATGAAAATTTTCGAACAATAAATCTCCGAAATTAGCTTATAAGATACAATACTCGTCTGTTAGCACTCGTTCTGCTGTTAAGGGGAATCTTGTTAATTAAAATTAGAATATCCCATAAATTATAAGCGAGCGCCCCTTACGGAAACTCTCGGACGGCATATCGAGTTTGTTGTAACACCTTTATATTTTATATTAAATTTGATTTTGAATATTTATTTAGGTTTGTTTAATTTCGCAATGTCAATAATAAAGGTTGGCATGTACTTACAATCTATACGAGCTTTTATACAATTTATAGGACTCACTTCGCCAGCATCTTTATGTGTCATGTACTTTTGATTTAAACTTGTTATTCTGTCATTGTCATCTGTTATTACAAGGATGATAAAGATGAAAATCAAGGATATATCAGCACCATACCATGGCACCACGGCACTCTGCTAAAGACATATATACCTGTAATCCCCGAAGAGGCAAAGGAATGCAGAACACTCCTACATATCACCAGTCACGTTTACGTCCCACTATGTAATAGGTTCTGAGCCTATTGCTATGCATCGGTCACATATGCAGACTCCGAACCACTACTAGGAAACCTAAACTAGAAAATTTTATAGCGATCGACCTGGGAATCAAACTCGGAACCTCTCGATCATTATGTTCAAGGTAGTGAACATATACCTATCTAGATATATAGTATTTTTTGTTGGCAAAAAACAATTTCACCATAGTTATTTCAGCCAAAGCTTTGATAAGCGAGATTAAAGCCCAACTTAGATCTTAACAATTACTTCTCATCTGTCTTTCATTCGAGATTTCAATATAGAATTAATTGTTAATAAGTTTATCAAATAAAATTCGTTAGTAACAAAAGAATAGGAACATGACTGTTACTCATATGATTGAGAAATCGTGCCGTGGAATGAAGCCCACGGCCTGGCCAGCGTGGCGTTAGGACGTCCTCGAGCTAGGTGGAGTGGCGATATGCTAAGTGGCTGGCAGCGGTTGGATGCGAAGAGCTGAAGATCAAGCTCAATGGATGCTATTTGAGAAGTCGGCAGTGGACGTAAGTAGACTGATAATGTTGGTGGTGGATTGACCGTTCTATTCAAAGATGGTCATGGACAGGTTGTTCTTCTCGAGGATTTCAGCGGCCAATATACGTATGGACTGAGATGCACACGGCTTAGACGAAACCACATTATAACAATACACATGAGTACATAATAAACATTCAAAACTTAATTCATTTTCGAGATCCATCGAAGTTGATGTGTTTCCTTATTTGCATATTCACGGTTTGCTTTTCAATTTAATTGTATAACTCGCATCGCATACATTGTTCAAATAATTGTATTATAGCCACCTAGTTGCCTACCGTGACTTCGCGCCGACGCCCATATTCCACATTTTAAGTGATTATTTTAAAATGTAATTTAGTAGCTAGTATTTCTATAGTCTTTTATGCACATTTTTCATCAAAATAAACTAACTAGTTTAATACTAATAGCTACTAGAAATGCAGACAGACAAATTACATTCGTCTTTATAGCATTAATCTAGCTTGTCAAATATTTGGTTTCCATTGTAAATTTTCGTGTGAACGGTGTTTGCTTCAAATTTTGAACTATGTATATTAAGTCGTATTTATAATGTATACAGAGACGGTAATTTTCATAGCTCTGTTACGCATATAAATTTTGTTGCAAATATCGGGTTATTTAGGGTCTAATGATTGAGTGTGTATGGTCTAAAAATTTTGTTGAGAAACATTGATCTGATCAGGAAGCGTCTGTGTAGTCTTAAATCTGATAATATTAACGCCTCGCTGATAGGTTTTATGAAAAAATATTTTTTCGAAATTGGTTGAATATAGATACGGTAGCTAAGGTTTTGAGTGAAAACTCAACTCCAAGTAAGCTACGCGGTAAATTCCTAAAATAAAAGTTTAAAAGGGGATACAAAGTTTTCTCTTTACAAATGAAACTCATACATATAGAATATTTTATAACAATGGGCAGACTACGTAATGACGGTAGCAAATTTGATGTCGTCACACTACTTATAATATGGAGCCTTATTAATTTATACTTATAATATAGAGCCTGGTGCCCAAAATGAACAAAACACTTAGCAATAAACTTAAAAAGAGCTGTGAACAGTTAATAATCATAACATAATGAAGTCATTTGAACACCCCTTGTACAATATTGTTGGTGAAACATATACATACATGCACAATAAACTGAAATATCGAACAGACCGCCATTGTCTTGAAACATAAACGAAATGAAAGCGGGAAGTAATCCCGTATGATTTCCCTGGAGTTGCGGAAAATCGACGGGAAGAGTAACTGTGACAGAGAAACGTGTATTTATTTGTATGGATCACACACATACGACAGATTGATAATGTTCGTAACTAGAACTTGCATGTGAAAAAAATGCAAATAATTATGCTTAACTGATAGATTACTAGTGTTTACATATAAATTTATTATTAATTATTACCGAATGTGTTGTAGCTGGAGCGTATTCTCGCCATCAACAAACGTGGTTTGACTGGTAGATAATGTCATCAGTGATACGCTAAAGGCCGTCATTTGTATCCTAGTTTTAGGTCAGCGTTAAGTTTCACGAAGCATCACGTCCGTAAGCCTTAAACAGACGAGTGGAGTCTACTCCCACGTTTCACCAGCTACATTTACATCTCAGTATGATATAGGCGGTGAGCCTATTGCCATATATATCCAGATTGAGAGTCACTATTAGAAAATGATAAGATAAGATAAGAACGTTTATTCCATCACAAAGAACAAAAAAGAGACAAATATGAACATAAATCACAATAATAAATAAACTAAACTATAACAATATTAAACTAAACTAAGATAACATTTTTGTGATTTTTTATTATTTTTATCAGTCATAGTTCGACCGCAAAAAATAATATTATCACTCAAATGTGCACTTTTAATTTTGGTGGTAAAAAGCCATACAAGATTTACAGAACTTTCAGCAAGCGCTGTGAACAGAGGTTCGTTAGTGCCAGAAAAATTATAGGTCTTCGTAAGGCGACTGAAGCTTTGTTCATTTCTGTAATTAGCAAAGCTGACCCGATAGTCGGTGGTATCGAGTATGTACTGTCTTTGATAAAAAAAATATTTGATCACGATTCTACGTATTATAGAAAATATTTTTGCGATAAAATAAATAAAAATACGTTTCGCATGAATTATTATACTTCTCGAAGCTCAAAATCAACTTTGGCCACTTTGGAAAAACTTGATAAAGTAAATTTTTAACTCGTTTCAACCTTTTCATGTAAATGTAAGGTTCACTAAGCCCTATACAAACTTTGTAAGCCCGAACATTATCGTTTAGACGGATTTAAAAGTAAATCTACGCTACTCAAAGGATTACGGAGTTAATAAAGTCAAATTCGGAGACTTAGAAGCTTAGCAATTGGAAAGGGTACATTTGAAACCAGAATATTGACATCTTAGCGTTGTCCCGGTAATTGAATTTTGTGTGTACGTTACTTTACTGTTGTGCTTAGGTTCCATTAGTAAACATAATTATATACACAATTAGGACATATTTCGAAATGAAATATGTACTAAGAACTAGTAGCATTGTGAATCTTTGGATAAGTACATTACGATTATAAGACAGCTCAAATGAGTAATAGCACTGTTTAAATCAATTTAGTGATTTTAATGGCTTACTGTCTTCACTCCTGGCGACTGGGGTTCGAATCTTGACCATTATTTATGTTACTAGTATGTCTGCCTTATTGAGGATTAACTCTTACTTATATGGATAACAAAAATATGTAATGGAAAATTACTGACCTTAGACTTATCTGTGTATATCTTACCCTAAATACCTAGCGTTGTTAAATTTTGATCAAAAAAGTCAATCAAATAATATACTACATGTAAACCTGTTTTACATGCATATGCATGTACACATGCATGGAAACACAAGTGACTCGTCGCTCAGGTGTTCTGAATAGTTGTTGTAAACCAATATAAGGGAACAAGCGATGTGCATAGGGACACTCTTGGTTGTGCTTTCGTGGATACAAGTCGTCTTCCTGTCCGTTGTTATTGAGATCAGTCGAGCGGAAGCTCTGCCAGTCTGGCCTAATGCTCCGATAACATTTAATTGTTGAGTACCTATTGTCTTTCTTGTTTGTGATTCGTTATTTAAATAAAATGTATTTGTAGAGTGATCGATTTACATCTATTTTTATTTCATTTCCAAACCCGATTTCTAACAATATATTAATGTTGGAGAACATTGCGGAGTTACCCGGGATCCAGCAACAAACACAGATGCGTTATTGTAGTTTAAAGCAACTACGTCAGTTAGTCCCTTGTGTTACTGCGTCTTACTTCTAATCGGACCGCATTAACGCAAAAAATGTTTCTTAGCAGCAAAACTAGCGACAATACTGCACCAACTTTAGACGGATATGTTGACCACCTATAAAGCTTATCTCACTTTTTAACATTGCCGTGTATTTGAATTTTTCTTTTACGTCTGTTCCGTAACTTCACGCCGGTTATGCCTGGAGAGGTAGGCAGAGGAATGCAGAACACTCTCACGTTACACCAGTTACGTTTACGTCCCGCTATGGAATAGGCGGTGAGCCTATTGCCATACATCGGGCATATATCCAGACTGCGGACCACTACAAGAAAATGTGTATTAGAAAATTTTTGTAGTGCCCGACCCGGGAATCAAACCAGGAACCCTCCGATCGGCAGTCGCACTTGCAACCAACGCGACCAACGAGGAAGTAAATTGAAATACTCTAGACGGAAAATATTTCAACATAATGTAAGGTAACGTAGTGTAATTAAAGTGACGCATGTGAAATCTTATACTTTAAGTGTCAATTAAGGTTCTACTGAAAAGCGGTACTTAGGCTCACTGAAACCCCTTTTGAAGTGGCTTTATGGGGTAAGTGAAGTAAGAGACTTAGCGGCGTAAAATTATAATGTCGGCGGGCAAATAGTAGATGTGAATGATCATGTAGCCCAGTTGCAAGTAGTGGTGCGGTGCATATGTATCGTGTCAGGTGGTGTGGCGCTTCAATAGTGTAGTATTGAAGCAATATTGAGTTGTATTAGTGTGTAGTTTTTTTTATTACGACTTTTTTCTCTCGGTTAACTACATTTATAAAATATTTTGCCAATTAAAAGATTTTTTTAGATGTGTACCTATGTAATATTTTAATACGTGATTTATTTACATACATGACAGATATTGCTTTACAGAAAAATATTATGTGCCATACTATATTTTTTTGTTTTTACTGCCTGTCAAGTATTGCAACTAACCAGGAAATAATTAGTGGTTAGCATAAATATGTACATAAACGCTTACTCATGAAATTTCTAATTGTATGGACTCCAAATTTATTCGAGTCGAAAATTTTAATTGAATGTTATTTGCGGAGTTTCAAACTTTCCGACCAATCGTTCGTAGTATTCACAGTTTGGGTTTTGAATTATAATGAATTTTAAACAATCTTTTATGTTAAAATTTTATTGTGTGCCTACATGAATTTTAGAGGAGCATGACTTAGTATAGAACTAGGGGCTATACAACAGTTGGTTGTGGATGTAAGTGTTGTTATTATATATTATTTTAAGTAGTCACAACCGTCGTTTTTAACGTTTTCAACTTACGATAAACGTTAATAAATATATTGTAATAGGGAGATAAATATTGTGCTCACTTTCCAAGCATTCCAAGATACTTTATATTGTTCATCAACAAAAACTAAACTACACGTACATTTGTATTAATGAATGACTGCTAATTGTCTTGCATAATACGAGGTGTCAAGCAAACAGTTGTACGATGAGCTCGAATATACCAGCTGAGCGAATAAATCACGTACTTATCCGAGCGTGTAATCCACAAAACGCCACGTCGACCCATAAATTACCAGTACCGTGCAGTACCGGCACATGCCCGACATTTGTAAGACATAACGACTCGCCCCAGTCCCGATAACGGAATGCCCACGGGCATTGTTCAAAAATATTTTTTCGTAGAATTTTAGTACCGAATTTAAATGTCAGAGGGTATTAGGTTCACCACGCCTACTAATGTTGAATTTTAGCGGGCGTAAGAAGTTCGAAGCTTGGAGTCTAAGACAATCCCTTGCCCTTTGTGCATCCTAGTTTATAGGATATATAAAGTCAGCAGCTTTGGCGAACGATGGATCGCAGTATAGTGCAATATATACAGGCATTGCTAATACTTATATCAGTTGACGGGCAGTACCATAGGCGGAGTAAGGAGTTACATTTGGTTACTCCCAACCCGGATTGCCAATATGAGTATTGTTAGTAAAGACATCCTTTGTTAAGGAGGGCAAGGTTCAGCACTGAACTGGGCAAAGCTGATAATAATGATGGTGATAATATCAACATTTTTGATCAAAATCCTTCACTACGTCTGTGACAGGCTTGCATCTGTGAAACGCATTTTTTATTCCAAAATGCTGATAATTTCCATTAAACACCACAGGCAACGTAAATCCTCTGAACCAGAACAATTAGCTCAATCCATCATTCGAATTAACTCGGCCGAGAGCCGAACCTGCCCCGACGACTGTTCTGTTCTGTTAAACGGGTCGTCAGCGATATTCGGCTCGTCTCGCAAATTACCGGATCTCATACGCCGATAGCACTCGTCCGGAATTCGGTGCCATGATGACTTCCAGCCTGACGCCTGAGTATTTCGAGAACTGTGATTGCGAACGGTTACACCTATACGAGTACATAGCGCTTGTACATGTAATATTTGTTTTAAGCTACTTGCATGTTCCCAATGAATATACCAAAAAACGCTTATCAAAATTAAATATACGATTTTGGCGTAGAAATTGTATGAAAAATCTGGTACTAATTGGTTTCGATTGATTGATGATTAAGTAAGCCGTTTCGTCCACTTGACTATGTTTACAAATCTTACTTAAATTACGTAAATCAATGAACAGGTTGATTATTAAAAATCTTTATTATCATAGCTTACTCCATAATTAAACTAAGGGAAGATCTGTAAATATAATAATTGAGGACAAATTAATAAAAATGTAATGATTTCACACCATTATTCCCAGCCGTTGTTACAAAAACAATATTAACCAGACAAAATCAAACAATATAAATTAAATGTATTTATTAAAACTTTGGTATTGTTTAGTGGCGAGCATTTTTTTGTTAACAAAGAGTTTTGACTGAAATTATGTGTTGCGATTGTTGCAATTCTACACAACTTCGATTGATAGTAACGTGTTATAGCAGGAAAAGTTCAGAGAGACTTGAACATGTGAAATTGTTACAATCATGAACTGAATAATGAAAACTTTAATTAATGTCTGCGCTCTAATAAATATAAACAGGAAGTGACTAAAATATAGTCTCAACATCAATTTAAAAATAGTAGATCTTTACCGCTTATCCTTCATCAATACCCCCTTCACTACAGGACATAGGCCTCCCCTGAGGAGTAACTAGGTTAACACCAACTTAATAATAGGGAACGTTACGAGCAAATCTTCGCCTGAAATGTTAGGCAGTGTTATGATGGCCAGCTAATATTTAAAAGCCTCTAATTTCTCATATTCGGGTAACACAGTAACTACCAAGGGACCGTTTAATAAAGCCCCTTAGCAATGCGTCCCTTAAGTTATCCTATAAGTATGCTTACAAGATTAGTGTAAGTCGACCCCAGGCCGACGTAGCGCCACCCTCGCGTGGGGTAGGTGTTACATTAACGAATCTACTTCTGAAATAGATGGACGGAAATGAATTAAACATTCACGTCAGGTAACCCACCGCTGTAGAATTACTTCACTTATATTACTATGTCGAAGAATTTGGGCGTAATGTGTATATGTGGAATCGTATGTACCGTGGTACATATTTTAAGCCATGTTAGAAATATTTTTGTTATGTTTCGTCGGATGAACTATATTGATAATATTTATTAATTTATTTAGCCTCCATCATTGACAACAAAGGGCATATTTAAAATAATAATAGCAGTTGTAAATTTGAACAGTCTTACTTGAAAAATAATTTTCATCGCACTTCGTTACAATATCCGATACTATACGATACTAGTCGATATATGTTTCTACGTTAATACCTTGTTCATTTATTTATTTATTTATTTATTCTTTATTGATCATCATTAATGGCAATACCAGCATTCTCCCCCGGTCAACCCTTGGGGAATAGTAAAAAATATAAAAAAAAACAGAGGTTACCTTACAGGTCGTTGGCAAAAGAACAGTTGATAGAAAAAGAAAATGTTGGCACCGTAACATCTGAGGGACGACTGGCATTGGGAACACATTAGAAATATTTCATATCGCATGAACAGGGACAGATTGGAGCAACTAATTTTTACTTTCACTAATTGGAAGGGTACTTCGAGGAGAAGAATACAAGGAAGGAAATTTTCAATTAGTTCAATTCCATTTTAAAAATAAACTTCAACCAGTCCAAGAGAAATATTTTGTTTCGAAATACATAAATCAATTCATATCTTATCGCTCACGATGAGTATATGAAACATTTATGCAGACTCGCTATGAAAACGTTTAATTGGTGTTTAGATATTAAGTTTATAATTAACATAGCTACAATCCCTGTTTGTTTTCTAAGCAATATAAAATAAAAGTTATGTATGTATAATATTATATATGAATACTATGTGTCTTTATTAGAACGTTTCTAGTGATGAATCTATGGAACGCTTGAAGATCACGCTTATATTGATTTTTTAGACATATATTGATTTTTTTAGACACCTATTCTTATTTTTACTACCAACCGCAAATTTCTCATCACCGACCTGGTTTGATTAATGATATTCTTTCAAAGCCTTTATCAAAGCCTGAATTATTAAGGCAATGTAATAATATCTCTGTACTCACTTAAGTTTTATCGACAATTCTACAAAGTTATTCATTAAGATGATCGACACTTTATAGAAATAGAATTTTGTCAAACTTGTTTTCATTTCAATGTTAAAAAACGTAACATTATGTCTGTAATTGCCGAAGAGATCGGCATACGAGTACACCCGCAGTACACAGTCAAGAATTATCACTTACGTTTACGTCCCTCTATACATAGCATAGATGTTGATCCTATTGCTATACGTAACAGTCTTAGTGAATTAAATTTCAAGAATATATTCATATTCTCAAAATATTATTTACTTATTTAAACAATAGCTAACGAAACTAAGAATAAAATATGTATTCAATCTACCAAAGAACTGAAATTGTACATAAAACTTATGATTATTTAACTTCGTTGTCGGTAACCATACTTGCTATTAACATAATTATAACTTCAAACCAAAACACTATAAAACTATCATTGTAACATAAATGACTTGTCTCCTTTGCTCCATCACATCACTCTCCAAAGATTGAGTTTCCATCCACTTTAACTAGATCCGTGGCGGTCCTTCACATATCGGATTGCACCCTCCTTTCACTGCGAATATGGGAAGTGTGAAATTAATTTTTTCGAGCTATTACCAGAGCACTATGATATGGGTACGATCAAGGAAGGCGGGAAAATAGTTCTACTTTGAAATTGATAACCCTTTGACCGCTTTTTGGGTGTTGCAACTATTTGCAGGCGACGTTGACCGTTTAGCATTAGGTGTCTCCTTTGTCATTTTGCTACGTTACGTTTTAAAGAAATATATCAAAATTGCAAAATTTTGTAGTAATAAGAATGTTTTGGGTGAAATACAACCATGACCATCTTATACTAAAGTTATCAGAACCTATGATATATGTAGTAGTCATCAGTAATATACGCATGTTCGTAAATGAATTTATTACTTAATGCAAAGGTACAAAGATTGATAGCAACACACAGCGTAATTATATAAAAGCTTTGGGACCCGGTACAGCATCAACTTCACAAGGTAATACATATATGAGAAGTGTAAAATTATGTTCTCAAAAAATATAATGTAATTTTTAATTAAATATACGACGATATTCATTTCATAATGTATCCCGGAACACTTTGTGCAGGCGGCCGGCGCACTAATGGCTTGGACGGCCGCCAGAACCGTTGATACTGGCCAATGTCGTCCGTATAAATAAATCACTTCCCTTCATTTTGATATACACACTGGATTTGTAAGTTTTATTTATATCCAACTGCTTGATGACTATTCGCAGCTGTGGTACGGCGAGGAGCGTCCCGCGGGGCGCGCGACGATCGACTGTCGGACGTGGTTAGGATGGCGGCGACGGGATTATTTATTTTGATGTTTACGCTACATTTATATACATTTTATCCTTTAAATAATCGTTAACGTAGTTCTGGTGAAAATTTTCTAATATTTAAAGTTTAATGCTAAATAACCTGTGTTAAAAATGTAAGTATATCCACCTTTTTTATTTCAGATTTAAAGTCAGAAGATGCAAATATCATATCTGGTATTTTACGTTTATCACCATTATCATAAGCCTATTGCAGTCCACTGCACGCAAAGGCCTCCCCTGAGGGCGTAATATAAGCCCATAAGTCCCACGTTGGGCATGCCAGTCGGTGATCGCAGAGCACAGCTTCTGGCACCGACTACGCTGCTGTCCACTAACGACCAGGGCGTTTAGCTGTGCGGAGACAAACCGCGCCTCACCGTGGTCTGTTAGCGCTGTTTCTAGTCGCCTCTTACGACTCCCTATAT
>DWEI01003793.1:0-12385 GCA_018245875.1 Mysoria ambigua | reverse complement strand
CGTAACCGGTGAATCGTGGGAATGTTCTGCATTCCTCTGCCTACCCCTTCGGGGATTACAGGCGTGGAGTTACGTAAATTACTTATATATCCTTTGTGCATACATGTTACACAAATCAACAAATACATACGCATTTATATATTAGTGTGAACAATCAAACGCGATTTGTGTTTTATATCGATTATATTGGCTATTAATTTAGGAATAATTCCATCATCTACGTAACGGATGTAATTATTCACCTAAACAACTTAATTATTTTTACTCTTGAAATAACTTAATTATTTGTACTCTTGAAATAACTTAATTACTTTTACGTTTTGCCGATGTTGATGTAGATGAACGACTATTTTTATTTGTCAAATGTTATATTGTCCTAAGAAATCTATAACTGTTGAGTCATAAACAACACCGTTTACTGATACTCTAGCGATTCTTGTGAAGCTTCTCCTAGAGCTCGGGAGTGGAGCAGTGCATGTGCAAATCGCACTCAGTGACGGAGCGAAAGCGGGCCGCTCCGCTGAATAGTGCTCGGGGGAGACGCCATTTTGGATTAGATGAGGATTTGCATAACGATATACCACTGTTATAAACTAGTGATGTTCAGTTTTACGCACTTTAGAATGTAGTGTATTGGCTATTATCATTTTGTAACGGATTGTTAATAGCGTAAATTTAATTTATTGGTATCGTTTACAATATCGTAGTTACATCGCTATTGCAATAAATTTTTAGACGGCATTTAAAATAGAACTTTCTTCCGCCGTCCCGTCGTTACATTTGCACACCGCAATAATTCTATGTTTATTATATACGTTACAGTTGATTGATCTTAAATTTACCTTTATTAATCTTTAACCTACCCCTTATAAATTGACTTATCTTAAATTTAGCCGGTGAAAGATATGCGTTAAACCAATACAGAAATTATAAAAAAAAACAATGAAAAAAACGACATCGTTTTAAGATTATATTATGTTTACATTCACGTCTGTTATTAGTAATTTCTTAAATACTAAATGTCGATACAAGTTTAATTCAGTGAAATGGTTTGGTTTTATTCATGGATGGTTTTAATCGACCCGGATGATTTATGCATCGGCCATGTTGGAACAGCGCGTATTTGCATCTACAATTGGATACGAGAGGTCGCAGGGCTCTAGAGCAAGCGCGAAGGGTTGCGACGCCACGCGCGGACCTAATCCTTTTAACTAGTACATAGCGTGTCAACGCTGGGGCCCAACCCTTGCTCAATCGCTTTAAACAGCCGATTTTACATTTCTATTGTTATGATTATTATTATTTTGACTTCTAACTGCCAATGACTAGACGTGGTACATAAACTAGTCTGGTCTCTTGTTTCGATCGAATTGTACATTAGCAAAATTCTTAGGAATTTTTATATGCTTGTAATCAATACCAATGTCTTCAATTCATAAAGAATCCGTGAAATAGTGTCATTAATTTTTACGCTGAAATTTTGGTTCAGACTTTTTGACTGCCTAGAGACGTCGGTAACATTTCAAGTGAATGTTTGGAGCCAGTTCGTGTCTGCACGTTCAAACTAAACATATTCTTGTTCCATGGCATGTACATGGATAAAACTTATTTTTGAATATTTTTAAACTAATTCCCTGACGTTTTGTTAGCGTATTGGAATTTAGCTCGTTCTGAAGTATATTGAAACTGGCGTGCATTTCTCCCAGATCATTAGGAGGCGCGTGCGGACGGGACGCTGTATCCCGTCTGCGCGGGCGAGCGGGGCGGCGGGTGCGGCGGGGGGCAGGGGGGGGGGGCGCGGGGAGCCGCTAATCAATAGTTGCAGCTGCAGTGGCGCGGGCTAATGCGTATTAAGCCTTCGATAAACTACAACGATCCAAGCGACGATTGTCCGTCGCATCCACGCACTGCCATACGTTTACGCTTATCGACTTGTTGCAGGCTTCTCAGCCGTTCAGAGAATTTGGCGATACTGCTCTGATTAGTTGCCATTGTTATTTCCCCTAAAGAAATAATGACATATCTTTAATGAAATAGCGCGTTACGAAGTCATTTTAAATATGTATATAATCTTTTCAACTTACGTGTCTTCACACTAGATTTTTCACGGGGTAGGCAGAAAACACCGAATGCCGTACCGAATATATTTAACTTTACAAACGTGTCATGATTTTTTTAACATTTATGACTTACATTTATACATTGATACATCATTTCGGAGACTTCTGGCACCTCAATCAGCCAGTATCTGACCTATTTGATCAAACTTCACGCAATTTTTATTACTTTTCTCGAGATCTTACATAACGACACATACATGTAATTAATATGTAACGAATTATAATATACCAATCACAACGCCTACCTATCTAAAAGGGTTGAATATTTAACCCTTCACTAACCTCGCGGTGGTTCATTTTTTTATCGCCAGCTAATCTGTAAGCCCCTAAAATAGTGCTCGAACACAGCAGGTAGCTGGGCGGGGTGTGCGCGCATGTAAATGATATGTAGATGTCGCGATCGGCGCGCGGCCGGCCGCGATTGGCGCGCGGCGCGAGCGGGCGCGCGCGGAAGGGTTGCCGGTGATTTATCGCGCGCGACATCATTTGTAAATTGCGTTCGTGTGACGTCGTTAATTCGAGACGCGATGATGTATCGGCCGCGCACGTGGCGCCGCTTACCGATCGCACCCGTTGTCGTCCGCGACGGCTCTACTCGTACACACACACACATACATAATGCTCTATGTACGTATGTATGTGGAGCGATCGAATCTAAATGCGATTGAAAATATTAACGGTCCGCGACATTAAATCTAAAATACAATGCGTGATTTATTGTTATAATTCTGTTGTGAGTTTTTAAAAATGAATATTGATATTTATTATCGTTGGTGTACATTTCATTTTATTATAATTTGTTAGCAGATAAGAAAATTATATCAAACAGCTTGCGATTGATGTTATAAAATCAACTATATCATACAACTTGATCGACTTTATAGCGAATTTCTTCCGAGCTCCCTACAACTTGTGACAGTTGACGGCGACGTGAACAGCGAGGCGAAACGCTCGCGGCGGTGGAGCGCTTCGTTATGAATTGATGAGTGCAAACAGTTGGAACACGGCAAACAGCAATATTAGGTAGTAGCGGTGTTCAAACAGAGGCGCGCAAACAGCCACTGTGTGCCGACGAGCCCCCGCTCCGCCCGCCCCCGCGTCCAGCGCCGCGCCGCGGGACTGGCGGTAAATCAAATTCTTAAAGTTGCCGAGCGGTGCGCTGCGCACGGCGCGCAAGCTTCACCTGGAGTGTAAAGTGCCAGCAAATTTGATTTCACTCCGAGTCCTTACAGCGAAATGGGGATAGATGGAAACAGTTTTATGACTTGCGAGAAATACTGGTCGTGTAAGGTTGGAAGAAAAATTGATAAATGGCTATTGATACATCAAATTACGCTTTTGCAGAAACCATATTATTTAATTGCATATTACAAATACCCGTCGGAAGTGATTGTAAAGATAGCTTGTTTAATGGATTGTAAAATTGATTGGTTAGTAAAATGACGAGGTTAATTTCTAGATTCAAATCGCGGGTTGGTTACAGTTGGATTTTTCAAACTTAGATTTCCTAGTTGCGGCTCGGAGTCTGGATATGAGCTCGGTGTATGGCATTAGGCTCAACACCTATTCCATAGTGGAATGTAGACGTAATAAAACGCGGGCGTGTGCTACTTTCCTCTGTCTTACTCTTTAAGGGTTACAGGCGTGATACTACGTAGTGTTTTGATCTTTAAGTATATTTTCTGGGCACTAATTTTTCAAATAATTAGTGTCGAGACACGCTGCAAAGCGCGACATACCTCTGCCATAAATTATCATATTATGTATAACTCGACGCATAAAAATAAACTTTCTTTATGACTGTTGTCATTACAAGTTGTACATATATCTAAGTACAGCTTTACCAGTTATTACTAGTACTGGTGTTACCTCCATTGCAAGTACGCGCTTACATAACCAACTTGTGGTTTTTTCAACAACTTGTGTATTTCCTATGTCTTATTGGTTTCATTCTGAATTAATAATTATTTTTTTATATCGCGCGTGTTACGCTATGAAGCGTTCAACGCGAGAGACTGATAGTATCTATGTACTACTTATGTACGAGACATAATAGTATGTAAATGATTTGTTGTCCGCCAAGTTTGCTAACGTCGACAGCCATGACGGCACAGGCATAAACGTGCACAGTAAATCACCTTGTATACTCACGATAATCAATTCACGAAGGTTTCATGTTACATACGAGTCATACACTTGCATGCACCACGCTTTATATACCTAGGTCAGTCAACAAAATATACGTCGAGGCAAAACAGAAGCATATATACATAACATCTCACACTTAATATGTATTGTATTAAAAAGTCATTATACGTTATACTCAACAGTATTGAAACGATCATGTTGCGGAGATTTCCGTTGGATACGACATTGTGACGCGAATAATAGTGAATTGAACACCGTTCACCTTACCGGGCGCGTTCGTACGCCAACGAAAGTGCGTCTATTGTAATCCTTTCGGCGAAACGGAGAGCGGTGCCGCGGGACCGAGTTCGGAAACGCCGCGCGAGCGGCGGGCAGCTGGCGCGGCGCGTGCGCTCGATCGTAACCCGATCGCTGTCGCTAATAGCCACGTACCTACTGTTATTTAACTTGACATTAAGGACGCCTCGGCGCCGGCCCGGGCCGTTGGCGTCTCGCGCGATGATCGATTCAATGATCGGTGTTTTTTTTTTGTTCACACAACAATATAAATGCACGTTAACGATTGAATCGTTAAGCGTTTACTAAAATGCTTCATCTAAAACGTACGTCGTACGTGTTTTTAGAATCAAGTGTTTAAGACATAAATAAATCATATATGTAGCTAGTTACCTATTAATTATCTTTAACAAGTAACATTCTAATAATAAATTTTATTAAATAAAGCAATAGTATACAAAAGCAATAGCACAATTTCATAGAAATAACCATGGGTAAACCTCGCCGCTTGTTTTCATTATTACATACTTGATAAAAATGTAAATAATTGATGTCTCATAATGACACAATGTACAAAAATAATTTGGGTATTTCTTTTTGTATTAAGGAAAAGATTAGTATTTATTTATCAATAGTCAAATGACATACTTAGTTATGAGTTTTCTGCGCTAGTGTGACCGCGCGGTGTCGCTCGCCGTCCGATGCGGGCTCGTTACGGCAAATATATTACTTTGATAAACATTATAAATTGATTAAATCGTGTGCAGCGGCCGCGCTCGTATATTACGGTAATGGCTCTCTTATTAACTTAAGTTAACAAATGCGGCGTGGGCCGGAATGTGAACTGTTCCTCGTCAACGCAGTGGCCCGATATGGTTCACATATCGGGCCACTGCGGGCCACTTGACGTCACAGTCTTTTCCACTTGTATTTTTTTACATTAATTCCACTTCGTTTTATATTATTTGTTCCCCAGCACCGGGGCATGAGTACAGCATAGAATTACAATGCAATGCTCTATTCATGTAGCAAATATAATCTCAATAATAAAGTTATTTGATCATGAAACTAGTCGATAAATACCTGCCATCACATGCATGTTGTGTTCAAAATTGCGATTTTAACTTTTTATTTTCGTAATAACAATATTACAAATAACATTTGTGTTAGGTAATAAGACATTCTGTATAATGAAACATTCTGTATAGTAACGGCGCTATCTTTTGAGATCATTAATTAATCTTGTGAACTAAGATTGTTTTTCTCATCAGACGTTTAAGAAATAGCTAATTAATGAAAACCGTTATGCGCTCAATATAGAAAAAAGGATGCAGTAGAGTGATTATAAAAATTTCTGATCCATATAACTAATGCCTATTGGAACACTCTACCAGTCAACCCGGAGCGGCCATAATATACAATAATAACAACATCGAAGAAGTGAACGGTTATGTACACAAACATACATATATACTGCGATATCGGCTTGTGTGCACGATACAATTTGCACAGCGCACAGCGCGCGTGCGGCCGACGGGAGGACGGCGGCGCGGGCCACGGCAAGCACGCACACGCCGCGGGCGCCGCGCTCGCGTGGGCTCGAGATCTGATTTTTTATATAGACGCTTTATTCGTTAATACCCCGTTCGGTGAGCTAATGACAATGTCAATTTGTGACCGGTGTATGGCAATAGACTCTCAATCTATTATATATTGGCACGTAAACGTAACTGGTGAAACTCTGCCTATTTCTTCGGAGAGGACAATCGTTATATTACGTTACGTAATAAAAATGTTAAATTGTAACAAATCTTGGATAAATCTACTGCATGTGTCAACTGAAGTGCTTATTGAAGGATTATATATTAGTGAATATTATGCTTAAATATGTTAAACTAATAGCTCGTCGTGGCTTCATATGGATACGATTCAAATCGAAACTTTGTAATGAAACATACATAATGCTAGTATAATTAATTGCAAATATAACACCTATTGACGTAACTTCGCGCCTGTAATCCCCGAAGAGGTAGGCAGAGGAATTCAGAACAACGCCACATTTTATCAGTTACGTTTACGTTGGTGAGCCTATTGCCATGTGTCGGGCATATATCCAGACTCCGAACTGGAATTCTACGACTTTTTGTGAATTTGTTCTTATTCATCTATTTCATTATTGTTTGAACTTATATTTCAATGCATAACTGCAGCGATAGCAGTAGCTACGGTAAGCGCCGGTAAATTGTATATATATTTTTTAAATATAACACGCTAGTAGTAGGACCCGGTCGGAATTGATGCCAAGCGCAGAAGCGTTCTAAGATTGAGCACGTGCGCTTAAGTAAATGTAATGACTCTTGATTTGATAAATCTAAGGTTATAGAGCTGAAAGAAGTGACGCTATGCTACAATTGACGCATGACCCTACAGTGGGTATGGCGGGTGCTCCTGCGCTTGCACTCCTACCCCTGCTCGAAGCATTTTTACAACGAGATTTCAATTACAAACTATTGAAAATTGGCATTGTTGTTCGCTATATTTTATATTAATTTCAGACGCTATCGGCAAATACATAATAATACACGAAGTCAAATTATTCAAATTGCAAACTTCACTTGGCGCAAAACACAGCGCACGCTAATTAACAAGCTAGATTCATATACAACATGGCTTGTTAAAAGATAAAAAAACTCGTTAAAAAAAGTATACATACATACAAGTTTCTTAATATTAACGGTTGCAATTTTTTGTATCCGTATGTATTATGACAAGCGGTTAGTGTTACGCGCACTGGGTGCTATTTGGACGCGCGGCCGACCGTTCAGGACGCTCGTTTGGGCGCGCCGACGTTTCATTTGTGACCAATTTTGACAAGATTATGTCATTTGTATGGCCATTTCGTGGTAATCATGTATTTTTTTTTCTTATTTACTTAGTGACGCTTCAAACGCGCGGTGTCAAAAAATAATATGTATTGTCACTAATATTCGTGAAGGTGATAGCAATTTGTGGCAATAGTTTTA
Organism: Mysoria ambigua; assembly: GCA_018245875.1. NCBI lineage: Eukaryota > Metazoa > Arthropoda > Insecta > Lepidoptera > Hesperiidae > Mysoria > Mysoria ambigua. The sequence continues at coordinate 4,818 of DWEI01003793.1, read as the reverse complement.
TCAGATTTGAGCGACGAAATTCGTTAATTTTAAATAACGGGTTAAATTGTATATTTATTTGAAGATAATTTATCAGAATTGTTTATCCGAATTGCTTTTCCATAGCCTAATGCTCATACGGGACGATTTCAACAGCGACTTTTATCAGAAATATGTCACGTATAAGTATATTGTGGTGTTTAATATTAAAGGAAAGAAAGTATCATCATGAATGTAATCCGCGAAGAGGTAGGCAGAGGAGCTTTCAACATCCCGGCGTTTTATCGGTTACGTTTACGTCCCACTATGGAATAGTTAATGGCCTATTGCCATACAACGAGCACATATCCAGACTCCGAGCCACTATTAGAAAATCTAAGTTTGAAAAATCCAATAGAGCTGCACCCGGTATTTAAACCCGCCACCTGTCGAATGGCATTTGCGCTTACAACCAACAAGAAAGAATTAGGTACTTGAATTAACAAAGTATTCTTAATTTTTATCCTTGAATATTATTGTACAACGATAAATATTCACAAACAACATTTACATACAAGTTTATCCTCGTGTATAAACTGTTCGACGCAACGTACTCGTATTTGCTGATATCGCTGAACAAGAAGCTTATTTACGTTGTTAGCGCGATTAGCATGCACGGAACTCTATATCCTGCATCGAAGATAGCTTCTTACATTTCTTTTGAGTTTCCTCAGCCACCTGTCGTGTAAGTTTCAGATTTGGAACCTTTCAAAGTATATAAATATAAGTACATATATTTTATGGATATCTTTTTGTACTTGACTTCTATTTTATGAAGTTCACTAGAGGTCCAGTATTAGCAAGTTACAGTAGTACTTAGATTTCGACAAAGTTCTTAGTCGTCACCAAAACCGCAGTATATATAATGTTAGACACTGAACCAGCAAACGACGTCATATACACGATCGATAAAATTTTATTGTTTGAAAACTTATTTTAGTGCGTTCCATAACGAAATCCGCCGATTGTGCTCCTATATACCGCGGCGTATTGATGCGGCGCACACGCGCGGGACATGCCGGCAGTTGTGACCGAGAACAATGCATTTTTTGTGACGTTCAGCTGAAAGAGGTGGCGCTGTGCGTGTGTGCGTGCTCGCGGAGATCATCTCTCCTCGCACGCGGTGTGCGACCGCACGTGCACGGATAACCCTTCGGACGCGCGCGCGTCGCCGCGTCACCCTTCACCGCGCGGGTGCCGGGCGGCGGGGGGCGGGCGCGCGGCGCGGGGGGCGGGCGAGCGGGGCGGGGCCACATTTGCATGCGGCACACACGCGTGGCCTCATGTCGCGAGCCACGAGCCGCCACGATTGGACTACGCGCTACCTACACTGATGCATGTGCACTGTAAACGCAATGCGCGGTCTATGAGCTCGACATCGTGACATTTTGTTTATATTTCATTACTGAGACGACAGCGTATGCACTGTTCTCAATTTAAAATTACATTTTGTAGCTTCTCTTTGTCGTCAAGTAGTTACCAAGATAATATATAAGTTATAAGGTTATGTTTAATGTTTTTTAAGAATTCTTGACTGCTATAATTGCAAAAATAATTAAAAACGTTAACAGGGGTCATTTATACTTAAGTTATTGCGCAATTTCAGTTATTTTAATAGTTATCTGAGATTAAAAACGGCTATACCTAAATAAGACCGTTAACCACAATTATTTAGATCTTGAATGAACTATTGCGTGTTAATAAAAAAAACTATCTTTGAGTTACAAGGTAGGGCTATTAAATCCTGGATATACTCAGTTATATACATATCTCTGAGAAATATTCCTGTTCTGAGGGTATTGCGGAAAACCTTTACGTGCACTGCGGCTTATTTATATTCAGATTCAGGTTATTTGTTTACAGTTGTTTGGATTTATTTATTATCAGTATATTTGTTATGCCATTATCAAAATTACAACGATATGCTCATCCTGTACTTTACAGCACAAGAACTGATATAGGGATCCCCCTTTTTAGTTTCCTCTCTTTCTGATAAACTTAAATAACACACAGTAATGAAGGGTTCGTAGTAGTTAGATGTAAACTTAGAGCTTCGATGTAGGTGTTTCCGTTTAGGTACGGACAGCTTCCGGTCCCAAGAACTATTTGCTTGTGTCAGTAGGAAATTCAATTCAAAAAAGTATGTATTAGCGTGAAATTCGCAGTTCCACTCTTTCACTTGTTGTACTCAAAGAGCTACATATCATGATCGTGGCCTATCACTTTTATGATCATTGCGTTATCCACACATTTACTACACACTTTTGTTTTAGGCAGCGTGGTCAAGCTAGTCAATCCGCGCTTCATGAATAACCTTTGAGCTGAGAAGTAAATCTGATAATACTTCAAACCTTATTTCAAAGGTTTGTCGTTAATACCTTAACGATATACCTTTGAAGTAAGGTTTGAAATATTATGAGAGTTACTTCTCCTTATACTTCTACTAATACCTTGATTTCTGTCAGTAGTAGGTTAAGTAGTAGCTTAGTATTTGAAGTAAGGTTTGAAATATTATCAGATTTACTTCTTTTACTTCTACTAATACCTTGATTTCTGTCAGTAGTAGTAGCCGCAGGTCGCGGTCACATGTAACCACAATCAGTCATAGATATTCGACAAATCCAAACTCAATCAGTCAAAGGCATTGGACCGCGCAAATCTTTGGCATATACAATGAATATCAGAATGGCCGTCCATTAACATCTCCAAACGACTTTAGATATACGTGATGCACAGGTCTGACTGTTGGTACCAGTTAGGTCAGTTAGACAAACATGTGATAACATTATTATTTATTCATTCATTGATATTTTTGTGACAGTATAGCGGGAATAACGCTTGTCGGTATCCAGTGACGTGGCCAAAGCGGTCCCGGCACTCGCTGCGTCCGCCTTTTGCTCCACCGGATGATCTTTGTGGTACACTTTTTTATTTATTTTGAATGTAATTATTTCGTATAATGTAATTGTTTTCAAAGTTGTTTTTTTTTTCTATATTTTAAATATTTTTGATGTATTTTCTGGGTGTGTTGTACTTACTATATTGTTTTGAAAATGTTTTTTCTTTCCTTTGTTTTTTATTTCTTTCCTTAATCCGGTTAGTATGGATCTCTGTAATAGTTACTATTTGTCGTGTCCGAGGCTGCTTACGAACACTGTGTTACTCTTGGGGACTAATATTGTCGCATTGGTATAGGTACATGTGGATCGGCAGCTATATCCTTTAAATCAGTGGTGGTAGAAACCTCTGTGGTTCGACGCCGGCGGCACCACCGCCACACCTATTTTTGCCTTATAATAGCAGCGTTACAGACATACTTTTTCGAGGCATTCCAGCATAGTCTTCAAGGGTAGAGGCGCATCTATGGTCGACTTATCTGGGTTTGATTACAGATGTCCATGGGCTGCACTTACCAACAGGTGGACTGCATGTCCGTCCTCTACTTCTTTATTATAAAAAAATCAGAACAACCTAAATTTAAAGGAAAATGGTTCCGTAGTTTCACGCCTGTAGTATCCGGAGAGGCAGGCACAGCAGTGTAGTACGCTCCTACGATTCACCAGTTACATGAACGCAGTTACACAAAAGTGATACAGTTAGGTTACACAATGGAGGGAGAAGCTATTGTCGTACATCGGACATAAGTCCAGGCCCGGAGCCACTATTAGAACGCCCAAGTCACAAAAAGTATATAGCATTCGTCAGTTAATTAGTGTATAATAAAGGCATCAACCCCATCTATTATCAATCCAAGAACCGTCACACTCCATAATGTACCTCCTTTTGCTTGCTTCGTTTTCACGTAACAACCGTTAATCAATTTATGAAACTCAATAGGAGGATATTTGAAGATGGGCTATGAATATGGGTTATTTGTTTTGAAAAAAAAAAACTTTTCGACAAATCTACTTCCCTTTCTTTCAAAAGTGGTATTATCTCGCACGGTTATCGAGGAGCGGTAAACGGTTAAATACATATAAATTAGGCTTAGTTTAAAAAGTTGTTAAAATGCAGTTGCTTTATAAAACGACTACTAATAATTATAAAAATACAAACGAAAAATGACATAGACATTATTTTGATAGGACAGTTGATATTGTATAGATTTGTATACAGAACTGTTGATTCAATTTTATTTGCTATTGGTAAAAATTGAAAAATAATGACTTAATAATATGAAAACTTTATTAAAAACAGGAAGACAATCGTTAGGAGTTTTCAACGGCGCTAATCCATTTATACCGTATAACAATAAATAATTAAAATCAATTCGTAACATTAAACATTAAATCGACCCAACAAGGTTTTTCTTTAGTTGTCTTAGATGATAGACCGGTTGTTATTAGTGGTGTTAGATGTATTGTCGAAGAACGCTCAGTGGGTTAGTAGATGTCGGTTAGCCCTTGCACCAGCACGTGATGTGTTCGATGTACAGTTGGTTAAAAAAAACGCATTTTCAACGCTAACGACATTTGTCTATGTTGCGAATGCAGCTGATTCCGCTACTTTTTTGACAAAAAGCCGTTATTTAAAACATAAATCTCACCCTTCCCGGTTTTTTAAAATTCAATATTCCGACGAACAATATGCTCGTTGGCATCGCACTTTTTATACTCGTCGATTTTTTAAAAAATGTGGGGTAATGCATTTTTTATTGCAGAAATCGCGAGCTTTTAGCGGAGACGCGGTCGTTATTCCTTCCCACGGCCGGGAAATGGGTCACGCATTGTTCCGCTTCTTCGTTTTTGCGTTAAAAAAGAGATTTCGGCAACGGCGCGGGGCGCGGACCTGTCGCCGCCC
>DWEI01003792.1:0-12386 GCA_018245875.1 Mysoria ambigua | reverse complement strand
TTTGTTGACCATTGGCTTATGACCTTAACCCTTCACATTTTTAGAGAAGTACAGTCCAAGAGTGAAGGGGTAAAATGCTTAATAACCCGTTTCCAATTGTAGACGGTAAAGGAGTTTAATGGATTCTCTTTCTCATGTTAAATATATCGATGTACCTGAAACTGGTTTCAGTTGGAGCCACAACAGGCCGACACTGACGTGTTTAGAGATAAAGAAAACCGATTAAGAAATGAAAATGTACGAAACGAGAGATAATGATTTGTTGGATATTGCCGTAATCTTATAAGATGAATTGTTTAAATAATCATTGTGTAAATTTAATACGACCCGGCTTTTTGTAATCTATCCACCTACTTCTCTGGGAGAGAGGAGTGAAAATACATAAATTAAAAAATATTAGTCTTTGATAATAATAGGTATATTTCAAATGTCAGTAATATCTCACAACGCGTCTGTTAAAACATCTTTGTCCAAAAGTTTGTAATAGCCTGAACTTATAAAATATAAATCATTAAATATTGCCCTAATATTAATATGGCAATTCGTATTCTGATTGTGAATGTAGGCAAAAACAATAACGAAAAATGTGTAGCGCAAAAAAAAAAAGTTAAACCTCTTGTAATTGTTACCCAACGGTGCAATATCATTCATCACCGTTGTTACGACCATATGTTTAGTTAGTAACGAGATAGTCTGGGACATGCAGTAATAGCACCAGCGCTTCGAATAGACGTCTCAGAATCAGATTGATAGTTCTCCTACTCACACGACTGTGTTATATGCGAGTTTCATTACGTCGCAATTTCTGTTTTGTAATATTTCGAAGCGACTTTATATATCTACATTTGTTTGTTTATTGAAACCGCAAGAAGTATCGCGGTACACTTATTTAGGCGCATGGTCACACAACTTGTTAATATAACAATCAGATGCACGCCTACTGGAACAACTGACGCTTTGCACCCGACAGAAATGGAAGAGAAGTAATGTACAAAGTGATTTATATAAATTAAAACTTAATTAGATTCGCCTCTCTGTCTCGTCCAGATAAAGCTGCTATTACGTTAGATTTTTTACCTACATATCAGTTACTAAAATATCATTTTAACTATAGTCATTAGAACTGAAATAACGAGTGTCCCGTTTATGAACAAAAGCCAAGGTCAACATACAGCGTCGTATTACTTCATGAGATTGTGTGAATCGATAATTCTTAAGAAAACTCGATTTAAATTGTACATATTTAATCGATACTGATTGAAACAATAACCCGTTACACCAAATATAACGCGAGCAATCCCTGAAGGGGTAGGCAGATGGGTGTAGTACAATCCCACGTTTTCCCCAGTTACGGTTACGTCTCACTATGGAGTAGGCTATGAGCTTGTCATACATGGGGCATTTATCCAGACTCCTATCCACCATTACATAATGTAAAAATGTAAGTCCTAATTTTATAATATGTCGTTGAAATTGTCTAAGAATCCGTGTGCGAAACAGAAAAAAACAAGACGCAAAAATTTTCGCTAAATGTAACAATTAGATCAGACGTCTCCAATTTAGTTAATTGGCGTAATTTGATCGCGCGAGCCACCGGATGTGTTTATCTAAATACACTGAAAACAGATACTAAGTGACACGCACACATACACGACGCTAGGGTTGCCACACCGCGTGTTAAATACAACTTATATAAACTTGACATAACATCGCGCGTATATTTCTTTGAAAGGGTAGACATGGGACTTTCGTAGGTATACTTTTTATGGATTAGTTATTTCATACGTCCCATAGTATAGGGATTAAGCCATACGTATACCATATACCGAGTAGAAATCCAGGCTCCGTGCTTCTACGGGGATATGAAGTTGAATTTGATTCACTAATTACTTTGCACGGCCCGGGGATCGAACCAAAGACCTCTTGCTCAGCAATGGCTCTTTTAGAAGAGTAACATTAATTTTCGTTAATTAATTGATTCTTATACAAAGAAATATTTTTCACTTTTTAATTTGATTAGCTATAACAGCATGGTTTATATTTTTTAAAATTTAAATTTGCATACATTTTAGATACGTACTTAATTGTGGCTCTTAAAAAAAATCAAATTTTAAAAAATTCCTCCGACTAGTTTGGGTATCCTTGCTGCATAATGTAAGATGTAACATTGCGCCTGTAACCCCCGTAGAGAGCATGGAGCATAGAGGCATGGGGTTGGAACAAAAAGTTTTTCGTGCCAACCCTAACCACAGATGTCATAGGTGTGTTAACGCACACATGGACGCGCACTCACTTATTCCGCACTTTTCTTCTCAATCAATGAGATTATTCACATTTGTGACAAACACAGTTTTGTTTTTCATTCATAGTTTACACATCACTTAAGTTCATTGTCAGTTATTTTAGTCGTGTTTTTGTCCGTAAGTACATACATTGTGTTACTCATATTCGTTTTGTTACTTAATTGTATGTATTTAAATAAAAATAATATGTATTTTTTCCTAGTAATTAACAAAGACTCAAGTACAATCTTGTGTTAAATATTTATTGACTGTCTCGTTGGTGGCGTTGGTTGCGAGAGCTGCTGCCGATTGCAAATTCCCAGGTTGAAACCCCGGATCGGGTACGGTAATTTTTTTCTACCTTAGATTATGTTGCAGTAACTCGGAGTATATGTTTGTGCCCGGTGTATAACAATAGACTAATAATCTATAAGTAATTAAACATGGAAGTATACTACTATTCTTTGCCAACCTAAAATTATTTTTGTCTAATCTAAAGTTATTTTCTGTATACCTGCTATCTGATGTTCTCCATATCCACGTGATGTTTATTAAACCATACATACATAGAACTATACATATTTATATAAATAATTCTACACCCAGACGCCTGGCGAGCAATATGATCATACAAATATTACTTCGGGGAATCGAACCCATTGCCTCCGGCAGAGGTTAGTACACGCCATAGCGAACAACGCGGACAATATATCCTCACAATCACACGTAGCCGTTTGCTAGTGGAGAGTATTTCTCCTCGTGTGACTCACTGCACGGACGCCAGGCCCGTGTCAATATCGATTTTCTCGCGGCGGCCTCAAATCTGAAACTACGCTATCATGTCCATGTTATTTCGCAATAAACTGAAAATGTTTCATATTATTTATCGTTAATAATAGTAATCTGCCCGGGTCTCATCCGGGTTCGACCACTCGGAGTGTTTGTGTGATTGCTGTTTTTGAGTAAAAAGAATTACATGTATGTATGTATGTACATCTGCATTTTTGTGCAGGGTTCTCATAATTTTGAGCGCAAGGAATACTGTAAGATATATAAAAAAAGAATTCCCAAATCTTACAAAATTTAGATTAGATGGATACATTTATGTAATTTATATTAAAAAATACCATAAACCATTCATCATGTGCGTTGGCCTCGTCCATATCTAAAATCAATGTCAGACCGAGGTCTTTTTGGACAGCACGAAAACCATACATCGAACTCATGTGATTAGATCTTAGATATTCAATTCAATCATTTCATTACACATTAAGCGAATGCAATAAAGGATGAGTAATACATCTGTGTTTATGTGTGTCTAATGTGAGTGATGAGCAAAAAAACGCTGCAACACTAAGGTAACAATACGTGTGTACACGGTTTGCGGCATACCGCTCAGCTTATGGCGATTCTATTGCTCCTTTAGTTGAATTATTACTGTAACAATGGCCCACCTCTGATTCACGCGTCGGGCGTTCGGTCGTGCGGTTTTAGACATGTTAGTGTCACACCGCCACCGCAGGTTGACATGTCATATGTCATTTGTGTATACAGCGAAATAATATAATCATTGATATTGAAATATAACTAGACATAGACATGTGAAACGAAGCAAATGGAATTTAAATTTGTAACCCGATCGGTGGATACTAAAGTTGATGGTACTTGCTAAAATTATTCTCGACTAAATTAATTGATCCCTTAGCCGTTTTCATCAGCAATGGACATCCGCAACTAATAGCCGATCGATATGAGGGTTGGAATGACAATGAAGCTTCGTAGCCACAATGCTTACAAACGCATTATTGAAAAAGCCAACATTGAACATGTTTTCTCTTGCACTATCAATTATCAACGAATTTCAACTTTCGATCGCATTTGCCTAACTATAATAGCATACGCGTTAATATTATTACATTTCGATATGACCGATTAGCTAATTGCGGGAAACGTACGACGAATGCGACATCTCATCGTGTATATTATTCTTATAAAACTACATTCGTTATTACATGTGAATCGCCTGAGTCATCTATTGTCAGGTTTTCATGGAATAGAAAATGAAAGCGCCGCGAGCTATTCAAACAAACGGGAATTGATTGTAATATGATTCTTTGTGGTTACAGAAATCAAAACAGAAGTTATTAGCGAGGCGAAAATCGAGGCCGAGAACCATCGGGAGCGCGGCAGAATGAAGATCAAACACGAGTCCCGGGCCACGCGTACCACGAGCATCGACAGTGACAACAGATCAGATAGGAGCGAAGAAGGAGATACGCGCAGAGCTCGCAAGAGGGCGGCGTCCTCCTCCCCGTCCCCCGTACCGCTGGGCAAAAGAATCGCTCGTTTCGACTGCCCAAAATGCAGGAAACGTTTCGATTCAGTCAACGCTTTCGAAATCCACCGATACACCGCACACGGCGAAGACGCTAGAACCGGCTACGAAGACCACCGTTTCGTCGATTTCTCCAGCAAGAAGTTCCCCGAAATCACTCGAGGACTTCGTGAACGCAGTCCCCACATTTCAATCACCGAACAACGTTATAGATGTGAATCATGTTTACGCGATTTCCCGTCCGGACAGGCATTCGATATCCACAAAAAGACGTGCAGTGCCTCAACAAGATTATCGAGCCCCGAAAGGGACCGCAGAGAGGACTTTTTTGCGAAATTGGATCTAAGAAACAGAACTTTTGCAATTCCAGGCACGTTGACACCACCAATGGAACGTTTTACCCCAAAATTCGAAGACGGACATCTGACTACAAACGGTATCAAACATATTGATGCTGCCAGAGACCTGGCAGACATTCAATCGATTTTAAACGTAACCTCTGCGGGCAGTTTGTTGGAACGACTAACCGGAACCCGAGGTGCTTTAGAAAGCACCGTTCTTACACCACCAGATACAATAGTAAAGGATCGTGAACAGGAAGAAACTCAAGATAATTTTGCTGCAGAATTTCGACGGATGAAGCTGCGCGGTGAGTTTCCTTGCAGATTGTGTCCTGCGAAATTCCCAAATTTACGAGCTTTGAAAGGGCACAATAGAGTACATCTTAGCGGAACCGGGCCTGGCCCATACCAGTGCAATATGTGTCCACATGCCTCTTTAGACAAAGCTGCTCTCGTACGTCATATGCGAACACATAATGGGGACAGGCCGTATGAATGTGCTGTATGTAATTATGCGTTTACAACGAAAGCAAATTGTGAAAGACACTTGCGCAATAGACACGCCAAAGTTACAAGAGAAGACGTCAAACGCTCAATAATATATCATCCCTCAGAAGATCCCAACAATGATGAGGTAAACTCTAAGCTTGCTCGTGAAGAAGTGAAAAGGTCTCTTGCATTCCATACCCCTGAAACTGAAAGACGCAATGAAAGCACCGGAAGAGACACCCCGCTGACCCATTACACGCCCAGTTTCGTTACTGACAGACATCCAGTTACTGCTCTATCTTCAAAACCATTAAATTCACTGACTGAAATACCCAATTTAACTCCTAAAGAATATAATAAAGAGCCTGAACAGCCATTACCCAGAATAAAAGTCAAAGGCATTGGGCAATTGAACCAAATACCAGAGTTCAGACCACCGGAAATTTCTTTCAAAACTAATGAAATACATACACCAGAAAATTATGACGAAGATACACCTGTTGATCTCAGCACTAACGATAACAGCAACTGCGATGTTCTTGATCTAAGCAAAAAGAAAAGAGATGTAGAGGAGCCAGAAATCAAAGTCCCACCGAGATCAGATTTTGAACAAAATGCAGCATCCGCTGCTGCATCAGCCTTTGAGAAAACAAGATTCTTATTGGCTCAACAAAGACTTTTCGAGACTCAACTTTACGCCAGTGCTGTACCAGGTTTGTCTGGCTTGCCGTTACCACCGTCCTTTCCTATCAGCCCCTATTTTCTTCCGACATCGTTTTTTACCCACCCTACTGACTCACAGGAGGTCGCTGAAATAACACAGCGCATTCAAAGAGAAATAATCAGAGGATTGAACATGTCAGGCGGAAGACTTGTTACAACTGAACAACAAGAGATTCAACCGAAACAGGAACCAGAAGAAGACGATCAAAAGCCAGTGTCACAAATCGTTGATACTTCTTCCACGCCGCCTCCACTTCCCGAATCTCCACGACCGCACACCAACAGTCTGGCGCCACAAAGCGATTCTGTAAAAATGGTTATTAAAAATGGTGTGCTCATGCCTAAGCAAAAGCAAAGGCGGTACCGTACTGAACGCCCTTTCTCTTGTTCACAATGTTCGGCACGCTTCACTTTGCGTTCTAACATGGAACGCCATGTGAAGCAACAGCATCCCCAGCATTGGAGTGTACGAAGACCAGGCCCAAGGGCCCCTCCACCATATCCCACCACTGATGCTCTTACCGACCGTGTTAAGTATGCTCTCTTAGCTCGCCATCTAGAACGCCCTTTACAGGCAAATGAAAGTTCTCCGATAAGGAGAGACTCGGATGAAGTCGCTGACAATGAAGAAGACGAAGATGATGCTCTGGTTATAGATGAAGAACCAGAAGACCGAAAACCTGATGAACATAGCGCTGCCCATCGAGCCGCTGCAGAAATATTGATGGCTTCTCAGCAACAAGAAATGACAAAGGATTTTGACTTGAAAATTGCAGGGAATCTAATTAACAAACCTATTCCTATCAATACTGATAAAGCTGAAACTGGAACTGATCCTAACCCTGTGTCAGAGCCTCTCGCGGTGCCAGTTGTACCCACACGCAGTGACGAGGAAGAGGATGAAGAGGGACTAGTGGCTTCAACCAGCGAAGGCAACAACTCTGGAAGTGATGAAAATAAGTAAGTTATCCAATTTTATTCAGTGTTATTATGCTAAACTTGATAATGCCTTATTTCGCGGTCACTGATAAAACTTAAAAATTACTTTATGTTACACTAAAATCGTTATCGTCATCATCAGCCTAATGGATTCTACTGCTGGATATTGGCCGTAAAGGATTATTGTGACTATAATACCCATGCTGGACATGCTGGATAGGGATTGTAGAGCATAATTTCTCGCACTAGCTATGCTTTAAAATATTATCAGAATATTTCTTGAATATCAAAGTTCACTAACTGTCTCATCTGTTCCAGATCGGAGTCTGATACAAACCAACCACCGAAAAAGAAATCCGCTTACAGCTTGGCACCGAACCGAGTATCCTGTCCCTATTGCCACCGAAAATTCCCGTGGTCCTCATCCCTCCGGCGCCACGTCCTAACCCACACTGGGCAGAAACCTTTCAAATGTCCCCATTGTCCCCTCCTCTTTACAACCAAATCCAACTGCGATCGCCATTTGCTGAGAAAACATGGCGGTTCAGCTAGAGCCATCTTGGCTGAGCCCATTCCAGACACAGTAGCTCAACCTCAACCAGCTAATGACGTTAGGGCTGTCCCAGAAAGACCTTATAAATGTGCTTCTTGCCCAACAAGCACCTTTTCATCAATGGAAACGTTGAAGAAGCACATGTCTTCCCGCCATGGAACTGGAGATTCTCAACCATCTTCGCCAAATCCAGATGGAAACGACGAGACCGTAGATGGCAGCTTGGTATTCAAATGTCATCTCTGTGAAGCCTCGTTCAGTGAGAGGAGTGGGGCCTTGGGTCACCTGGCATCGAGCCACTCTGCGGAATACGAGCAACTGGTCAGCAAAGGTGCTCTGGACGCGGCCAGTGATAGGAGCGAGAGCGCAGATGACGATGAACGAGGGAAGTTTCCAGACCACGCTAATAGGAAGGTGAGATATTAATTTATTTGAAACATGACCAATTGACTCTTACAATGGGATATTAATATCAAGTAAATATTTTTATAGAGTTCTGATAGAACTAATCGGATTGTTCTTCCACAGGTGGTTTGTGCATTCTGCATCCGACGCTTCTGGTCGGCTGAGGACTTGCGGCGACACATGAGGACCCACTCAGGCGAGCGGCCCTTCGCCTGCGACCTGTGCCGCCGCCGGTTCACGCTCAAGCACAGCATGCTGCGACACCGCAAGAAGCATCGCGACGAGGTCACCGACGACGAGGAAGCCTCGCCCCCCGACACGCCTGAGAACGTCGCGACTAATGGGTGAGTGACGTCACCGTTCATATAATTTGAAAATGTTAGCACATAGATATTATCTTATGAAATTCGTCACCAATACACATATGGTACATATATGAATAAACAATTCGTACACTTGCATTTCCTTTGATAACACTAGAAGTACAAAGAGGCATTCTGTCTTCAGATTTACTTAAATCAAATATCGCAAACTAGCAGTGTTGAAACCGATGAAACCTTTATTGTGGTACATATTATAAATATCTTCTTTTGGTGTATATTGTAATTGTGTATCAATGTATACTATAAATGAGGTTCGTTTTGTTGTTTGTTGTAGATACCGGTACCAAGACGACGACGGGTCCGGCAACGAGGTGCCGACCAACGTCAACAACAACAACTCGCCGCCCGCCGCGCCCTACGACAGCAAGCTCAAGCTGGAGATGACGTCGCGCAAGTACTCCTCGGAGGCCGAGAACGACCCCGAGACCGGCGGCGACCTGATCGGGAAGCTCCTGGGCATCCCCGACAAGACCATCATAAACAAGCTGCTCTCGTCCGCGGACGAGGCGGCCAAGTTCCTCGGAGTGAACAAATGAGAATACGCCTTAGTCCTCGTGACCCCGGCCAGGCTCGTCCTGGCGCCGCGAGGACTAAAAATACCTGTGCAACTCAGTACCCAGCCAGCGAACGCCGTTGGCGAGCAGAGCCGTACAGCGCCCTCTGGCAACGAGTAGCTGTAACATTTTCCCTTGTAACGTTCGTCTTATTGTTAGTACGTAATTATTACTTTAGCATTTTAAATCTGGGTGCCTTTCGCTGCCTTATATATTTGATGTGTGAACCGTCCTATTCTGCCTTATAAATGTATGTTATAAATTGTGGGTGACGACAACGAATAAATATATTTACAGCCTCATAAAAAATACTATGGGATTGACCCAGTTGAGGTAATTTTAAAATGTGTGAAAATAGGTTTTAGAATATTTGTGTATAGTATCGGGGGATAAATAATAAACGATCCACCTGCTATTGTCATAATCATACATAATTATTAATATAATCAGATCCGGTAGGTAATTACGTTTGCATTTTCATCTAGTCCATACCTATAAATATCTATCATTTTCCATCTTTTCCTACATTAGTCTGTGTCTCTATTTATCTGAATAGTTATTTCATAGTTGTGAATTTCAGCCAAAAAACTTATTGTTTGCAAATATATCCCAAAATTTTCTAGTCAGTCTCTTAAAACTTTTTTTATGTAATATCGAACTTAAGTTAGTTATATACCAAATTACAATAGTTAATTTTGAGTAAGTTATTTAAAATTAAGTCTTTTTTATAGTGAATACACCTCATATTATCCTACCAATGAGTATATTTAGGTATTTAGTAGTGTTATATCAATGTATATTACGAAAATTCAATTACTATTTCCTCTCTTATCTATTCTTATCTTATCCTTATATCTGATTATTTAGAAATATATTTAGATATAACAGCGTCCTTTTCTTATATTAGAAATAGGAAATTTTAATTGATGTAAGTAAATATAAAAATAAGTCCTGTAAATATTAGAAAAGTGATTTAAATAATTTTTATTTGCTCAAATCCATGGCATTTCTTTTACCGGCGAAGACTAAAAATAAAACATTGCTTTTAAGAAAAGTTAGGATCTCTTTATAAACTTAATTTTCTAGTTAAACTAACTTATTATTAAACCAAAGCCTCTGGTGGACTGTTTTTTACCGCTCGAGGATAATTTTTGACAAATTTTAAGTTTCATTAGTTGGGGCTGATTCAAAGAATTTTTATGCAAAGATTTTTTTTTTATTTTTAAAGTTTAATATTTTAAGACGTGTATCGGTGCAGCAATATTGTTTTTTTTTCGAATGGGTTTAAAAAACTCTTTTAATATAAGTTAGATATAGGATTACAGTCTCCTGCGGGATCGACGGATCATACGCTAGAATATACCTAAGTCCAAGTGTGCTTTGTATTATAACGAGAAAGCTGAAATATATACCAAATACAAATATTATTGAAGAAAAAAATATTAGTATGTAGCTGTAACGCTTATGTGTAAGGTACATTTAATTATAAGAATATAATAACAGACTTCTATTGATGTAGTATTTTTAAAGCAATAAAAATGTAAATTCCTTGAAATATTTGCTTTGGTATAGCTTATCGATAAAATATATACGCATATGTGTGTGTGTAATTATTCAGTATAGTTTTTTTTATAATAAGTAATATGTACCCCAAAGTAAGTTTATATTACTAATAATAATAATAATTTGTAACGAAATCCTGCTTCATGTCAATTATAGTTAAACGCATTGGGAATAATTTTAAAATTGTATTATATTTATTTCCACTATAATATAATGATTTGCTATTTTCATTGTGGCCAGTAAACTAAATGGTCATTTAGTTTTAATCTTATTTTTTATATACCTACCTGTGGTAAACATTTATTGTACTGTGTTTAGATTTGCATAAGATATTAGTAATAATCTCCGTACTTAATAGTTAAGGTTATAAGAATAAGTTGTAGGTAATTAATTATAAGAATTGTGGCAACACCGCTTGGCCTTTGAAATGTAGTGTTCGTGTGTGTTAATATATCGATGTTATTTAAGTACTTATTGTATTGTTAACTAAATTAAATTTTACCATCATAAAACGCATGATGATTATAATTGTGTAATGATTCGTAAATTTTATCTTAGTAAGACTATTTACTATTTACACGTTTTGCCTCTCTTTTTCATTTGCAATACGAGTGTCGTTTTTAAAACGTTTTTGTGAATTACATTACGCTGTATCAATAAAGAATACTGCTTTTATTTAAACTGTGCACTTAATTTTGTCAACCTTTGCAACATATAAGTATATATATGTCAATAAATTTTCTAAGTATTTTCATAAATCTTTAATGTCTGTGAACAACCATGGTATTATGTTAACCGGTAGTAGGTAATATCGTGGATCTTGGATTTATAATAATTATAATTAAAGTAAAATAACAATATAATCAATATGAAAATTGGCACAACAAAGTAAAAACTGGAAAATAAAATAATTTTCACTAACACAAGATTCCTCACAAGTTTTGCAATTACACCATATTATTATTATAAGCAAGCTGTTGCCTGTGACGTTTATACAGTTACAGCCTTTGAAGGTAAATAGTTCGGAGACAGTCTGTGAATCGTAATTTTACAGATTATGAAACCACCTGTTCCATAGTGGAACGTAAACGTAACTAGTGAAACGTGAGAATATTATGCATTCCTTTGCCTACATCTGGGGATTATAGGCGTCAAGTTACGTTACGTTATAAATTATAAAAAAGTTTCAGTATAATCGAAACCTCTTGTAGTCTAGAAGGAACCAAAAACACTAAGTTTGCATAATAAAAACACATGTTTGTACATTGTACGATGGCGTTTGAAGAGAAAATTTGACTAATGATTATATCACCAACGTTAGTTAATTAACGTTAACGACCTTTAGAATCTCTATTATGTTTTTGGTAGATAATCACAACGGGCATGTATCTAAACTTTGAAGTTTGAATTAGTGACTAGTATTGGTTCGGACTAATATAAGAAATTTTATCATAAAATTGTAAGTTAACAAGATCCAATAGATCTCGCCGGGGGTATGAATCCAAAAAATGTTGATGGGCACATACGCTCGTAACCAATAGATCAACGATACAATCAAATTGAATAACCACATAATGAAAGCTGATTGGAGTTATAAAAATAATGATAAATTTTAAGATAACCGAAATTAATAATAACAAAATATATGTTTTAAAATTAAATTAATATAAAATATCCTTATGTTATTCAAGGTGTCTCTATGTGTAAGAAAAAAAAATGTGCTGAAAAGATGCATGTTTCTTTTATTCTACTGGCTACCAGATGGCACTTCAATTAATGGCAATTGTTGTACGTTTCATAATGGTAGATGGCACTGTAT
>DWEI01003791.1:0-12387 GCA_018245875.1 Mysoria ambigua | reverse complement strand
TTCGACCCGGGAATCGAACCCGGGACCTCCCGATCGGCAGTCGCACCTGCAACCAACACGACCAACGAGGCAGTCGACAGTAAATTAGATAATTAACTCTATTGATCGTATTTATTCAAAACATCAAAGACAAACAATAGTACATCGAGGTTGCCTGAAAGGTAACGTTTCATTTATGCATGTTAATAACATTTACATATATATACAAGTATATATGTGATTTGGTTAGAGATGTACAGTTAGTTTTAGAGCTATATATTTAAGAATAATTACAGTTTTCCCCGTATTTATCGTCAAGCTTTTCATCATTGTACTGTTAGGCTCGAAACTCCTCTTTGAGTGCAAAAGCGTAAAGCGATGGTTAAACTGTATCAGCGCAAATTGGCAAATTTAATAGCCTAACAAAATAATAAGAACAATTAAAAGTTTTAAGTTGCCCAGGGTTCCGCACAATGGCTTTCCTCATCGTTACAGCAACTGATATTTAATTTTAAAAAGCACATATTTTGACAAGATTACTTCGTCAATATATATATTTAAGATCTGTAAGCGCACTCAATAGCTGATAATTTGCGGTTTCTCTGACAGTTAGAGACAATATTTCCGGACGCACGCAAACGAGTCGCACGCCGTGATGTATCCGTCGGCGACCGTATCTAGCACGCTCGGAGGATAATAGGCAATCTGCGAGCGTGCGACTGAGAAGATTTGTGCTCTGTTTCACTTTTACAATTGTCACAGTTCGACTCCAATTATTTTAGAATGTAACGGGTTTTGGTTACCGGGTGTTTGGCAAGAGATAGATCGATTTTAATTTTTAAGACATCACATATATCCCCAACCTATATGCTAAGTGTGGAAATTATGGGCAAACCCCTGAGAGCTTGCCCATAATTTCCACATTTACACACAAACGAGGACAATCTGATAATATTAATGAAATATATTACTAAACAACGAAAAAAAATTTACTATACAGGAAAATACATTAAAAAAGCTCAAATATGCTGTTTATTTTTTAAATTTAAAATTAATTAACTGCCAATAGACCAAAAGTCCAAACTTTTTTACATATTCAAGCATTTCGTGCATCTTCAAAGTCATTAATCTAATTTGGGAAGTTGCAAAACATCTTTCTATATGCTTTATCAGATATCGTATACCGTATTTAATACATATGTATTTAACTAAATTTTAAAGACTAATATTTATTCAATGACAGCTGTGAATTTCTCTGTGAGCTTTTTTTAATTTATGAGCGCTGGGTATTCATTTGAATAATTATACTAAATTATGTACGCATCTTCACTCTCGATGTGATTTCTATGAATGAAAAAAAAATGTTTGCGACATCATATTTGATTAAAAAAATATATATTTACTGTTTTGCCTTCCATTAAATATTTCATTTTCGTATATTTCAACTATGCAACCATAAAACAAGAACAAATTTTTATCATCTGTAACTGTCAACAGAATGTAAACTAGTTATAATATGAATGACAAAACACATGGGTATGGTTACGAGATCCAATATAAAACTGTAATGCTTTCGCGAGTACAACGCAATTGTCGTTCGGAGACAGAAATATAACGTCCGTGAATTGCACTTTCTTAGAGTACGCCCGGTGGCACCGACGCAAGTCGGTCAGCTGTTATCCTATCGGGTCGACTCGACGCCGCCCTTGGCCCATATCGTGCAATTGGGGCAAAGGGGGTGCAGGGGGTTGGCGGCGTTACACCTATTTTGCATTATATTACGCTCGTCAACACTCATATCAAGGACGCAGATAACGGGGGGCCGAATTTGATTAAGCACTATCAAACCATGAATGTACCTGTGACCTCAATAGCTATGATAGGGTAAATTGCTTTTTGGTTTGAGTAATAAATTTCGCTACCATACGATAAAGTGAAGTGTATGAAAAATTGTTTTCGCTTGATACAGAGTTGGAAATTATGGTTCCTTAACATACAAAAGCTAACAATTATTGGTACAGAAAATAGATTTACCAGTTTAGCTGTTGAAACGTGGGGGTTTTCTGCGTTCCTCTGCCTACCCTCTTCGGAGATTACAGGCGTGTAGTTACATTTATGATTATATTATATTTTCTTTGTTTATCATTACATAAATATGTTTTATAATATAAAATTAAATAACTGTAATTATCGAATGTTATATTATTAATCTAATATCTTTTCTTTTATTTTAAAATATTACAACCAATACGTAAAAAGCACTGCCTATTCACAAAGCGAAGTTTTTTCACATACAAGTTGAGAAAGTTTTGTGAAAAATCTGGTGGTGCAAGGTCGGACTGAGGGTAACACACGCTGAGGGTCGCCCGCCAAATTACCTCCTTACTTCCGGCATGTCTCTAATATCCACAAAACATTTAGTCAATATGAAAAACTACTCGTACCCAGCCCGTCAGATTTTTATATTGTATAAGTATCCAAAAACTAACATACACAAAATACTACCTAAACCTACCATCAATTTAGCTTTAATAATTTAAATGCGGATTTCGCTCGTTGCGTTTTAAGCCGAGCAGCAAAAACGCTTCACTCTTTATTGCAGCATATTAAATTTATAGCTCAATTTGTCAATGTCGAAGTGATTCGGAGATAGGCGCAAAGAAATTTCGGAGAAGACCGCGAGGTCGGTACAAGGGTCGCGAGCGAACTTTCCAACGGACAAACTTCAAAGCTCATTCGCTAACATGACTTGTCGTATTTTAAACACGATTTAAGCACAAATGTATTATGCGGAATTCAAAGTGTAATAAATTGAGTAAACCGTACGTGGGAACACACTAGAAAGTAAGATGGTTTCATAGACCAATACTTTCCTACAATGTTGAAACGAAAGTGGATTGTTTTAAATAAACAAATAGTTATCATATAAAATAGAATCGCGTTACTCCTATACAGGAATGTAAAAAATAAATTTATTCGAACAAAATTTAATATTTCTTCATTCACAATGTTTGGACAAGCAAAGCAAATTTGTGAATATCGGATCAAAACATGAATCATTGTAATTTTACGCAATATTTTAAAACATTCAACACGTTATAAAAACTTTTATATAAACATGACTTTTACTTTAATATAAGAATGAAAGGCATCACACAGAACTTTTTAAAATATCGGCAGTTTCGATTCTTACTTTGTATATATTGATATCCATATAATAAAAAAAATTTTGTTATGCTTACCGATAGTCTTGAGAATTTGGAGATCATCTAATTCGTACTCCTTCTCCTCTTCAGAGTAATCGGACTCTGTGGCGGTGGTGGACTCCTGCTCCTCCGTGGAGGACGCCACCGACAAGGACCTCACGTCCGAACTCAGCTCCGAACTGCAGTCTCTCACCAGTTTTGCACTAGCCATCATCATCTTACAAGTCTGTGTCAGTCACTTAATCAAATTATTAGTTCGAATACTGAATATAAATAAACAGTTTCACGTCGTCTCCGAATGAAAAATACTATTTATTTTTGTATATTTTTTTTACGATAATCAAAAATAAATTATAACACGTATTTCTGTGGAAGTCATAATTTATTTCAAGCGTTGCGATGTTCAAGTGTTGATATTTTGAAACGAGCGGACGTCGCGCGGCGCGAGATTCAATGTTAGCCGACGCGTGCGCTCTCCGCCGCGGCTCGCTGTGCACTGACGCTCCGTCCACCGCTACGCGGCGTGGATCTGGCAATGATTTAACTCGGCACGGACGTACACAAATAAAAGCATCCTACAATACGCTACTATGACTGTAATAATAAACTCGATGAAATGCTTTTTCTTGTCGCCGACTGTTTTTTCTCTACGTCAGGACACTGAGCTTGGTAGAAGTGAGAGATACAAATGGCGCACCGGATTCGTATGCGAATATGCACATCTGGTCCTTACTATATTATATGGTAATTATTCATACTCCCTTGATAGTTAGCTAAACGTGCATCATCATAATTATCATCAGCGTTTGGAGGTCCACTGCTGAACAAAGGGCTCCCCTAAACGGCACCTCTCCCGGTCCTGAGCACTCTGATTCAGCGGTACCCCTGGTCTTCCTCAGGTTTTAGGGGCAATTTAGGTACAATATTCGAGATATTTACTGACATCAAATATATTTATATTTAAATGATATATGCACCTGCTTTTTTTGGAATTATCACATAGGAGTTAAGCCGGTAAGTAATTTAATAATGTAGGTACATATATATATATTCACTTAGGTGACGTTTTTAATAGTAAGACTATATATATTTTATATCAACCATAAACAGTATTAAAATAATATCTGATCATTTTAATCTGCCTTGATTGCCTTGTTGTTCGTGTTGGTTGCAAGCTCCGCTGCCGATCGAGAGGTTCCAGATTCAAAGCCCGGGTAAAGCGTTATATGATTTTTCTTAGATTTTTAGTAGTGCCCTGAATTGGGACGTAAACATAACAGGTGAAAGGTGACAATGTGCTGCACTCCTCTGCCTACCTTTTCAGAAATTATAGGCGAGATGTTACATTAATAATTCTAAGCTAATATACTTTGCGCTATTATTTCACAAGTAATACGAAAGCTACCTACACATCTACCTATAGGTATCTGTTACCTATTACTGAAATGACATACATATAGCCATATTATAAAGTATCTAGAATTTTCAGACATTTTGCCGCCCATCTTTTATCTTGTTATAATGATGTCCGTAATTTTATGTTTTTAAAACATCCTTGCATGCAAGCGTGCACGAAAGGAGCCTCCCTGAGCGGCGACTGTCTCATGAAACACCCCCTGGCGCCCCCTGGACGCTGCGCCGGGTCCCGTCCCCGCGCTGGCCGACCGCACACGATCAGCTGTCGACGCGACGAACAAGAAGGAACAAAATTCTTAATTTTTTTGGGTCGCTCTCGAAATGATTTCTTAAATTTCTTTAAATTCCTAGCCTGCAACTTAAAACCGAGGTAGCATCTAAGGTCTAATTTATCATATCATACTGCTCTAGTTTGTCCACATTATATGGAATACACGTGTACAAAAAAATAATTTACAACACACCTGCTTATATCTTGATTCTTTTCTTAAACCATTCGTGTTATGGTAATAAAAATTTGTCAGCAATAAATTTCTTTTTTGTATGTATAAGCTTTAATTAAGTCAACTTTAAATATATACCAATAAAACGTATAATAAACATTTACAATGAAACGGGTGAATGATACAAAACTATAATTTCGAACGTTTATTAGGCAACGAAGCATATCACAAACAACATATCATACGAACAAGAAATTTTCATCATCAAATATATTAATATCACTGAAATCCGATATACGCTGTCTTAGTTTAAAAAAAAATATTACCCCTACCAATAAATAGTACGCTTAGTGCGAGCCTTATTACTAATCTGACCGACGATGACCACGAGCCTCGTACGACACGTGGTAAATGTGCCGAACAATCGCTATCCAACAATGGTGTAAAATTTGCATATCAATTGCGATCTTTTGACGTGAGACTATACAATAAACAGATTAAATGATTTTCCTGCGAGTAATTGCTAAACGTGTCGTTATTATTGAGCGATAAATGAGCTTTATATATAACAGTGAGGAGTATATACAGTTCTATATACACAGTATATTACATACAAATAATGAGTGTGCATTAAAAGCCGACGCGGCGCTGCTGGCACTGATCTGCACATTAAAGGTGTTGTTCTTCGTAAACAACATCTTTCTAATGGCATTTAATTACTGCGCACCCGACGATTATGGCAGTAGCCGGCGGTGTGAAAACATACATAGAACTCGCAGAAATCAACTAGATACTTCGCCGTGACAACGTAATAGTGGAGTAGGTACTAAGGAAAAATCTCAGACGCATATTCAAAATGACAGCTTAGTTACGGATTTTACTGTAATAAGCGGGAAAAACGCATTTTTCCAGAGTGTCAAGTTAATTTCCGCGCGTTATATCTATGCTTTATATGTGCACGAACTAAACTCGATCCAATGACCATGCCAGTGCATGTAGACTGGACGCTAGAGCACAGCGGTGCGGACCGCGCGGCTGTCGGCAACATCAGTGCCGGTGACGTCACCACGATTGATGGCGACCTCTGGCGCACAGACGTCGCAATAATGTGCAGCAAGAATTCCTAGACCTGCCAAATTGTGCATTGGAACAATAAAATTATTTATACTGGACTGACAGTAAGAAATCACACATCGTTTGTTGACACTTAATACGTATGTTAAATTAATAATAGATTTAATTTGAAATATAAAATATACAATTAATAAAATTCCATGCTCTCTGACTACCCAGAAAGGGACCTGGCGTGAAGATATGTATGTATGCAGGTGGACACCTACGGAATGGAAAAAGATAAATCGAGTGTAAAAAACGAAACGGTATAAAACTTTTTGATGTAATATATACCACTACTCATAAAATAGTTACATAATCCTCTTGCGTGCGTATAATTTGTTAAAAATTAACTTATACATCGAGACGATGACGTAGTCAAGGTATTAAGAAAACAATAAACAAGCGCAGAATCTGTATTTTTGGTAAGCCCACTACGGATTTATGTCTGAATCTCGAATAGAAATGTCATCCTATTTTGACTTGACTGACCTATTTGTTCATCTAATATGAGACAATGACTGCTGACCCGGAAATTTTCTTTTTGAAGTCCGTCCAGTGCAGAGAATTTTGCACTAGTTTTCAGCTTTGCCAAGAATTATATAAATATTCAAATCATTTATTAATATCTAGAGGCATTACACGGCACAGCCTGAGAAGTTTGAGAACAAACGACCACGCGTGAGTTGTTTCAACATATATTTAAATATTGATGGCATTTTTCTCAATATCTTTGAATATTACGACAGGAACATTTGTGTGCGCGTCGTTAAGGACGGCGAAAAAGTATTAATAGTCAGCAGTGGTTCCCAAAGTGATTACTATTCAAGAAAAGCTCCACATAATAAACAAAAAAAAAACGAATATTAATATATGATATTATCTGTAATAACCTAATTTTGTATATATAAAACCTTGACTATTTCACTAAATAAAAATAACATGAAAATATATTATATAACATGAAAATATAGTAAAAAAATAAAAACATATCTACATTACTATATATACGATATACACATTACACACTAGTTTTTTTTTTGTAAAACTAAACTCGCCAGACGACATCGGAACGACCAACAATAATCGGACTAACAAAATCTAATCGATATTTGGAGAAGTCTTACTTCACAGGAAGTGTTTATCTGCTGCGCGGCCGCCGGCGGCAGGGGCCGGGCCGGGCCGGGCCCCAGTGCAAGACATGTCTGATGAAGCCTACCAACGTAACTAGAGTATTTACATCATATTAAAGCTTTACATCATTTAACCTCGTCGACGGAACACTAAGTTTGTTACGAATGGCATTATACACTAAACACGATTAATTTACCGCGCGCAGACGAGATTACATTTTGGAACGAGCTACAGAACACGCTAGCATCACGATTAAATATACAAAGGAAATATTTACTAAACATATCTCTAATACAGTGATCATTCATACAGTGATGACTCATGGTGATGACTCATGGTGCTACAGACCGAATGGGATAAGTAACACCGGGCGCCCTCTGCCCACCCCGTGGGCGGCTTGACTCCCTGACGCCTTCCAGTGCGAGGCATGGGAGGCCGGCTCCTGCCGCCCGCACGCCAGACACGAGCCGACAGTCGGGGCTCGACTCCTACTCAGCTTTAGTATTCGTGTGATGATTTAAAATATATCTATACAAGTATACATTTATATGCACATTTGAAGCGCGCGAGCCGCGCGCTGCACTGTGAGCAGAATTCAACTGGTACGGTAAAACTTAGCGGGCCTAGTAAAAAAATTAAACTAATTCTATGTTACTATATAGGGTTGTACATTTCTTTAAAATAACTTAATAATATACAGATGTATTCGACACGTGTGTTCAAAGTTTATTAAAATTGTAACAATGCTTATTTTATTTGTTTTTTGATCAACCGTACACGTGATTTATCAAGAAAACAAATTTCAGTAGTTATTTTTGGCATTCATAATACAATATCAGCGTATTGAAAACATTTTGACCTTTTATAAAAAAATATCATAAATGCTTACACTGACTGATCGTTAAAATTTACACAGATAGGATCCTTACTTTCGACTGCATCGTACTTCTCAAACATTAAGCTCATAGGACCGCAAGAAACATCGCAATTCGTATGAAATACCCTGCGAGCTATCTTACATTCTGAATTGTCAATTGTCGGTAAACGGCCAGCGCCGCCGCCGTCTGCTCGGCGACAGCGCCGTCGCGCCCCGCGCCCGCTCGCTGGCGGCGGGGGCTGTGCTAGGCCGAGCTCCACGCGGCGGGCGCGCGGCCGCCGGCGGTCTAGAAGGGCGCGAGGAACAGCAGGCCGGCGGGCGTGGCCACGGCGAGGCGCGCGCCCGCCGCCAGCGCCGCGGCCGCGCCCAGCGGGAAGCGCTCGGCGCGCGGCTCGCGCGGCCGCGCCGCCAGCCGCCGCACGTACGCCTGCGCGGGCAGCCCCCGTTACTGCTACTTCGTCTCGAATGAAATCTTTCCACATTTACCACTTGTGCTAGGATCGATAATATAATCTGTAGCTTATACGCCGACTTAAAAATCATAACATAGCCTCGTTGCGCGACGCTTCCGTCGGTCGCAAAGTGTACAGAGGCCGGCTCACCTTGTCCAGGTCGCGCTCCAGCTTGAACTCGACGCCGTACGCCTTGACGGCCTCCTCGTACGTGAGCGGCTCCACCTTCATCGACAGCCTGTCGTTGCTGTGTTTCGACCGTTTCTTCGCCAGTGGAACCATGTCTAGCAATGCGATAGTCTGTGAAGTGTAAAGTGTGATAATGTATACCCGAATGTTTATCAATAAAGTTATAAGTGTCATAAGTAGCACGAACATTGTGTGACCGTGTGCGTGCGCGCGTACCTTCTTGTGCAGCGGGCGCGGCGCGTCGCCGAGCGCGTGCGCGGGGTGCGCGCGCAGCGCGTGCAGCAGCGGCGGCGCGGCGGCGGCCAGCAGCGCGCGCCGCCCGCACGCCGCCAGCGCGCGCACGCCGCCCGCGCGCCGCGCCGCGCCGCCCCACTCCAGCTCGCTGGCCGACGAGCCTGCGCCGCGCGCCCCGTCAGTGGTACACTTTTACACTAAGTTTCGCCAATTAAAATGGATAACTGCGCACCGAGTACGCTGAACCGAATAGTGCGTGCATATTCATAGAGAATCTAGGAATGGAGGAAGATACCTCGATCTTTTCTTTTCTTCAAATCTAATTCTATCCATGGCAAATTCTAAATTAAATTTGACACTGTCCTGAAATATTTGTTCATCTACATTTCTTAGTCTTTAATAAAAACTACTCACATTCAGATAGGTGAACTTCTCATCTACACCTTTTCTATAAAATTCAGAGTCAGTACGCATGTAACTCTGTCACCTCTCGAAGAAACTAAAGTTTACCGCTCTCATATCGCGAATGGTTTAACGACTTGAAAAAAATGTATAAAATAGATTGAACCGAAAACCAATGCAGCCGCGTCTATTAGAACAGAAAGGTGACCGCGGAGCGCCGGGCGCGCAGTGCTCACCCGTGGTGTCGTCGCCGGCGAGCAGCACGGAGGGCCAGTGCGGCGCGAACACGGCGGCCGTGGCGCACAGCGGCGCGTGCGCGCGCGCCGGCCGCCACGCGCCCGCCGCGCCCGCCGCGCCCGTGGCCGCCGTGCTGCAGCGCGCGCCCTGCACGCTGGACGCCACGCTCGTCACGCACGCGTTGTGCGCGCGCTCGTCGTGGAACGGGAACAGCACGCGGCCGGCGCGCAGCAGCGGCGACGCGCCCGCCAGGTCGAACTGCGCCGTGGTGCCGTCGCCGTAGCCCACCGTCACCGTCGCGTGCCCCTCCGTCTGCCGACCGTGGCACGCGCCCGCTTACTAACGAACATCACTTGGAAAAGCCCGTGACCTCCGAAAGATAGGCGGACGTGTGTAGTACACTCCCTACGTTTCATCAGTTCTGCCTATTGCCTATTGCCATACCATGCCTTACCTACTTGTACTTCAACACTCATTGTAATACGTATAAAACTGTTTAGTTGAAATTGTAAGTCAAAACAAGTCGGTGACTTATCAAAGTAGCTTCCATGTAACTTTGTTTATATTATTAAACTGTATATTAAAATACTTCATATAACTTATACCAAGTGTAAGAGAGTGACGAAGTCATAAATATTACTTCAGGTCTGTAAGTACAGAGGCAATTGGCACGCGGCGCTCTCTTTCTGTCCCATAAAGGACCTGTGTTGACTTTTGTTTATAAGAAGTAACAGACGAGCATGCAGTCCACCTGGCGGGAAGCGGCCACTGCCGCCCATGGACGTTTGTAATCAACCACAGATAAGTTTAGACTCCTATCTCAGGTCGACCACAGATACTACCACTCTACCCCCGACGACTGAGCTGCAATGCCTCGACAAAGTATGTCGCCCTTACCACACCCTTCAAACCGGAACACAGTAACGCTTAACGCTGCTGTAATTAGGCAGAAGTAACACTCTCATCCTGAGAGGCGACCCATGTTCCAACAGTGGAACGATAAAAGGGTTGATATCGAGGTGTGGCAGTGGTGCCGCCGGAGTCGGACCACCTAGGCTTGTACCAGCTTTAACATGAACAATACTATTATACACGAGTACACAATTCACAATGAGCTTACGTGGTGTTATTTACGAGGAAACGGTCCAACACTCACCATAGACCAGTTTATGGACGTCGCCTGGTACTGCGCGCTGCCGCGAGTCAGGCGCAGCTCCGCGCACGGCTCGGCCTTGTAGTAGACTATGTCACTGCTAACAACACAACGGTACTCATTGATTAAACCGATGTCATTGTTCTCATCACATCGTATTCTACCGTCTTACAGCTCTGCGTAGCCCCCGCCCGAATGGAACTCATACGATGACATCACACCCGAAGGTATATAAACAGGCCGGACTAGTGGACGCGTCAGAAGTTGGAGAATTAAAGTTATAATTGAAGCCGCACGTCTAGTCCGTCAGGGTACAAATAATTGATGCTCGGTGGTCTCTGCCAACCCTGAAGCCCCTGTTGCGGAGATATAAGAAGGGCACCGTACCCGGAGCGCTCGCTGTCCGGGTAAGGCAGCGAGTAGATGTAGGCGGAGCCGTTGGAGCAGGCCACGCCCAGCAGCCCGCGGCGGCGCCCGCGCGCGCGCCCCGGGCACCAGTCCATGGCCCACACCGTGCCGAACTCGTGCGCCAGGCCGTACGCCAGCTTCGGCACGCTCCTGAAAAAGATCGGGTTTATATACAAATATGTAGCGAGGGTGGTCGTAAGTACAAGATTGCTTGTCAAGTATAAATCCACGTCGTGCTAAGAGTAAATCCGACCAGACCTATTATTAGTACATAGTACATAATAACGTAGAGTAGTGAGTGAGTAGTGGGAGTAGTGAACGGCCGTCAACCCACTTGAGGTTACCGAAGTCCCAGAGCTGGATGAGCGCCGGGTGGCGCGGCGTCTCGTCGCGACGCAGCCGCGGCACGTCCGCGCCCGCGTGGCACGCCACCGCCAGCAGCGCGCCGCCCTCCGCCCCGCCCGCCGCGCCGCCCGCCGCGCCGCCCGCCGCCGGCGCCCACGCCATGCACTGCACGCCGCCGCCGGTGAACACCGCGCAGTACCCTGGCACCACAACCGTTCATTCGCTATCACGCACGATGGCAGGCACTCCTAGTGCTTTTTTTTTTTATTTATTTATTTATTTATGGACAAGCAACAATGGCTCATATTATTATTTAATACTTATAAACTTTTAGGTGACATCATTTCAGTTACGCTTATATGCAAACATCAATCAAACCACGTTACAGAAATGAGAACATTTTTTTCCATACAACATTTCTGAATGATACATACAATAAAAATACATAATAACTACAGTAGGTGCGACGTGCACGGCGCCACGCTTACCGCGCTCCTTGTAGGCGGCGAACCTCTTGAACGTGGTCCAGTCGCGGAAGCCAATCCTCACTTTGCACGACTCCTCCAGCGCGGGCGTGTAGCGCGCCATCAGCTCGCGCGGCACCACTTCGTAGTCGCAGGGCTCCCACTGCGGGAACGAGCTCTCGTTCTTGTGCAATCTGTTGTAACTGAAAATATACATAGCATTGTATTAAACGAAAAAAAAACTATTATTAATAACTTATTTTTTTAAGTGTCGTAAAGTAACAATGTATAGAAATCGGTTTCCGTTGTCGCTCCATCGTCTGTCAGTTATCA
This sequence comes from Mysoria ambigua, assembly GCA_018245875.1. Classification (NCBI taxonomy): domain Eukaryota; kingdom Metazoa; phylum Arthropoda; class Insecta; order Lepidoptera; family Hesperiidae; genus Mysoria; species Mysoria ambigua. The sequence continues at coordinate 2 of DWEI01003791.1, read as the reverse complement.
TA
>DWEI01003790.1:0-12388 GCA_018245875.1 Mysoria ambigua | reverse complement strand
CATACTGGGACGTAAACGTAACCGGTGAAACGTGGGAGTGTTCTGCATTCCTCTGCCTACCTCTTCGGGGATTACAGACGCGAAGATATGATAATGAGGTAGCCAAACTCAAGCACCATGAGACCAGGTGTCATGCGACGCGGGGGTGACTGACGTGGGGGGAGGGGGAGTGGGGGGGAGGGGTCGTGTAACGCGGCCACGTGTACTGACTGTCGTGCGGCACGACGGCGGCGAGCTCCCGCTGCGCGACGTACAGCAGCCCCGGCGGGCCGACGACGCGCGCGGCCGCCGCCAGCAGCTGCGCCGCCGCGTCCCTGTAGCCGGGGTGCGCGGCCAGCAGCGCGCGCACCGACGTCGGACACTCGTCCGCGAGCACCCCGTTCAGCACCACCACCATACTGCCTCTGGGGACCGGACATATGTACGTTTCATGAACAAACACCCCCATAAAAGATAAGATTCTTTGAAGTGTTGCGGGCAAGAACTTAGCAGCAGCCGGTATGGCCTACAGCGACGTATGAGCGTCGGAGTCGGAGACACGTTTTTGGTCGTCGAATCAAAATAGCCAGTTGCGAATATTTAGCGTAACAACGTAATAAAATATCATCATCATCATCATCATCATCAGCCTCTTGAGGTCCACTGCTGGACATAGGCCTCCCCTAATCGGCGCCATAATAAAATATTAAATAAACAATTAAAAACATTCGATTGCCCTGAATCTGACATGTCTAACCATTCTTAAGCGATTGGACGTCCACCGTCGGATGTAAGCCTCCTTTAATGTTTATAGATATGAAAAATGAAACTTTCCATATCGCTAAATATAATGAAATATGTAGAGTTAAAATAAGTCAACATACAGACACAACTATTGATTTAGTAAGACATTAACTACCGATAATTACTGAAAAAATATATATCCAAAGTCTAATATCTCCTTTCGACGGTTTAATTTAATACCGTAAAATATAATATATTTAGCATTTAACGAACGTAAATACTCTCCGCACGGTGTTCGTACTGCCCACAAATCTCCTCTGTTATCCAATTTACGAAGTAACTGTTAGATCACTTACAACATGCGAATGAGCTTTGCCGCTTTGCCTAGTAATAATGTTATTTTCACAGACAATTGTAGGTACTTTAAGTACGCTGATAATTATGAAAACACTTGAATATTTATCCCTTACGGGAGAGTAGTCGGCGTGAAGCGACACAACACAGCAGTTTCAGTTATAACTGTAATTTTTATACCAGTTCAGCTATTGTTAAACTGTTCTAGTCGTTTTATTACATTCTCAAGGACATCTCCATAGATGGCGTTGGGAATGTAACAAAATAATTCAACTTCAATTATATATAATATTATACGTAAGACTCCATAGTTTTCCGTATAATATTATAAATGTATAACTGAAGTTGAATTATTTGTAACCGAATCCGAAGACCCCGCAGTGAAGAATGACGTAAAGAAGTATTAAATCAATAGATTTCTGACTCCTTTGGCGGCTTGTCTGACACACGAAATTTCATACGAACAAGTTATAAATTGCTTAATAGCATTATCGTCATTTATTCCCATAATTGTACAATCAAAACAAATTAAAATATTCCTCATTACAATGTGTCACGAAAAAAGCATTTTATCTTGAGTATTAATATTCTAATATTTCTAACAATTATATCACGCGACTGATATGATTACGCGTCATCGATGACAGGCGATCATCGTTGACTTATTACGAGTAAATTAACATCTTTAAATCCTTTAAAGGGTGGAGGGAATTTACACTGCCGTCCACTATCGTCCTTCGGCTATTACGTAAAATCTTTAGACTTTATTTTACGGGCTACAGTATTTGTTTTGTCGAATGATAATGTCAACGTAACAATTTGAGAACCGCTGGGGCGTAATGTATTCGAAATGGCGTCGGGTCAGGCGAGAAGCATTTACATACGCTCGTGCACCCACCGCTGCCGACTCGCGGCCTGCGAACTATTGTTGTTCATCGGGACGAATACATTACTCACTGCTTTGTCTATATTTAGTTTCACACACAAAAAACGGTTCGTGCCGAACATGTAGGAAGAGTGGCGGACGAAAGAATTATACAGGAGACATGCATCGCGAACGTTGACGGATGCAGATGCTCAGGGATACTGAAAGGATATCTACTCATTGCTGAAGATGATGGTAGAATGAGAAGTCACCGAAATCGGAGTGAGTGTATGAAAGCTCATGTTGAAGGACCTCCATTGCGGCCCTTATAATCAACATTTTCCAAAAGTAAATTGAGTAAATGAAAAGGAATATTGAATACGAAACGTTAAAACCGTACCATATCTACGGAAGAGCTGACAACCTGTGGAGATAGAGAGTCCTGGAGAAACTTTCTGTGGGATGTGGAGCTTGTGGTTGGGTAAATGTGACGCTGGCCGCCGGTCAAAGGTAATTGGGACGTCGATCTGCGAAGTCCGTAGGCAGAAGATAAATACGAGCAACCAAAGATAGGACGCGATGGTGATCACTAAGGATGAAGGAGGATGTGACCTTGAATGGACTAAGAGTCTGATTGATGACGATGAAGATACTCATAAATAGTAAAAATACTAATACATTTATAACCGCGAGAAAATGATTTTAGTAAAGTAAATATCGGTCGTAGAGAATGAGTCAGCTTCCATTGACACGAGATCATATAATCCCAAGCAGCGTCGGTTCTCAGGTATTCCCCTCTCGCTTATCGCCTTATGAGAAACTCTGACGTGATCTATGGACTGTAAAGATCCCTGATATCCACGTGAAGGTAATAATACGAGAATGAAATAACAAACAAACAACAACATTCCATAAAATCAAATACATACTATAACATTTAAAACACAAAACAAAAATAATGTTAATAAATTTTTGATAATAACTTACTCCGGTATTATGATGATAAAACAGTATATTAAAGTTGCACAATACAAACACGTTTTATTGAACATTTTTGATGAGCACCAGTTAGTTACTTATTAACTTACAAAAGAATAATAGACATATATAGACAATTGCTTACAATATCTTAAACAATTTACCAAATTATAGTATAATTCTGATCAAAACACAACACGATGTCAATTACGGCGACGTCGGTCAGATCTAACGATATTTGTGGAAAAATATTTTTAAAAGCGCAAAATTATCACTTGTTTTTCTTTAAATTGCGTCAACAATCTAACAACGTATTAGAACGCGTTCCCCGCCGTAAAACGACATGGACGTTATACAAATACACTTAAACTGATAATGCAAACATAAATTAAGACTTGATAAAAAAACGACGATAGCAGTACACGCTCGTCATAAATATAATCCAATGAGAAACTAACGATAACAATAAAATAATAATACAATCGAATGAGAACAATTAGAACAATATTATAACCGATTATGAACAATTAGAACAATGATATAGTCGAATTAGAACAATAGACGTTTGAAACGGTTCGACGCAGACGGAAACTTGCAACGGGACGCAAACTAACACGGCGCGACACCAGACAACGAATGATAGATACGATTAGCGACACACAGATTAAAACTTGATGATACGGCGGACAGGCGGTTACTTGGACACATAAAACACGTCATTATATAGTTCATGGGAAAATGTACATTAGCAGTGAATAGTATATTGAGGATGTACATACATTATATGAGATTTTGTGAAGTGCTTAAGTGTTGATTTTCCTTATTTACACATCATTTATGATCAGACAAGCACTCGATTTAAGAGAAATGTGAGAGCCGCAGAATCCGTACGAAGTACGACCGCAAAATATTTAAAGACGCTTAACAAACAGATTCAATCTGTTCTACAAAATTTGTATAGCCTTTAATATTGAAACAATTCAACGGTTCAACAGTTATAAAAAGTTCATACACGCCCATACATGCACACAGACATACAGACATAATAAAAATAGTCATAAAAGCTCCCTGGGATATTAAAACGTTTATGTGGATGTGAATTTGGGGTGAACACAAAAACTTTTCAATATTTCAAAATTTTACATTTGCATACCGAGAGGCAACGTAACTACGCCTGTAATCCATGAAGAGATAGGCAGGGAAGTGTAGTACACTCTCACATTTCATCAGTTACGTTTACGTTTCACTATTAAGATACCACTATTACCATATCATATACACGGTGGAGCGATAGCCATACACTGGGCACAAATGGGGCACGGATTCCGAGGATTTTAGAAACTAAATCGAATATTGCCTGTTCCGGGATTTGAACCCAGGACCTCTCGTTCAGCATTCGCGCTTGCATCCGACACAACCAACGAGTCAGTCAATAGTTATAGTGAGCAGTTAAATTAATACATATTACAGTTTTATACATAGTTTAGGACAAATTTTTCACATGACACTATAAAAAGCATAACAATTTTAAACGCAACAATAGTTAATCAATCAGAACAGCTACAACAACAGAATCAGTTACAAAAACAACACGAATCGGGAGCACGGACAATATAATAAAAAACATCCTCATACGCATTAGATTATGTACTTACTGAAACGATAATTATATTTCCTAACGTTTAATTCATATACCGAACGATATCAGCAGCGCCATGGAACATCGTCAGCGTGCATGGCTCGTTGGGTTCCGGACAAACACGCCACTTGAATGGAACCAATAAATTTATTGTTGGCCTGTTATCGCTCTTATCGTGTGTTCCAATAATAATAGGTCAAATAATAGACGAAACGCGCCACTGCATCGTCTGTTCGCACGTTCATTCGTTCGTTCACTCAGTCGTTCATTCTTACGTTCCTTCATTCATTCGTTCGTTATCAGAATCTTGGCGCAACGTTATCATTAACAAAAGTACTTGTAATTGTTGGCGTGTTGTTTTTCGTTTCCCTTCTAATACACGAAGAATGTATTGAACGAGATTAATGCATCTATGAATTTCTCAAGTGAATGTTATCTTTATTGGACGTTTTTCCCCACCGCTGACTGCGACTCGAATGTCACAAGTGAGAATAAGGAAAACGAGAGCGATACAAGCAGAGACGACTTAGTGATTCAGATATCTTCGCGCTCTCCAGGAAACTTGTGTTTGATGACCTCTAATTTTCAAAAGGTGTGACGCAGAGTGGCGGGGAGAGCGCGACAAAGTATAAAACAGTTTAAAGACTACTTAAGAATACATATGAATATGTTTTATTTTTGTTTAAGAAATTATGAAAGACATAATCTAATGCCTCCAATATAAATTCCAAAGACGTAGACAACAATGTATAGTGCACTTCCACGTTTTACCAGTTCCGTTTACGTACCACGATGAAGTATGTGATGAGCCTATTGCCATACTTAGGATAGAAATGCGAGCTGCTCGTAGAAATTTTAACTATATCTGCCAACGTAGAAAATTCAATGTTGGCCGATCCGAGACTTGAGACCAGGACCTCTTAACCAACGAGGCAGTCAGTTCATCTTGAAAAACATCTAACACACATATCTACAAACATATCTAAATGTAACTAACATATGTAACAAAATCCTTCATATCAGACCACTGGGCTTCAACTGGCGCATCAAATACGGACACGAGATGGTTAATTTCAACTGCCTTCACAAAAACACTTTTAACCAAAACATAATCCAACAAGTAAATACAATTCCACTGTTCTGTATCAACGCAACACTTTCAAAGCCTACCCCCCGCACGTCGTACGATACCTACCGGTTCTTTTAGAAGAATCTCAAAATAACCAAAACGCCACAGCGCGTCCTTGTATTAACGAGGTGTGATTAATGGTTTAACTTTGTATGGTGTTAAGAAATTGAGCCATTCAGTCGAACGTAAAAAGAGACCCCATTCAATCCGGACAAGTCATGCTTCCCACCGTCAGCGATAATTGTTTGTTTGCAAAATAAAAAATACAATATATGTTATACAACATTCACGCTGTATGATTAAATCCAGTATAAACAAGTGCTTATTTAACAAATACCTAATTTCAATTATATTCAAATATTCGGGTATATGATCCGGATCTATATTCACATTAACACAATGTCTACTTTTCTTATTATTTAATATAATTAATTTTCACACGCTCGCAAAACAACGCAAGAACATGGCAACAATTTAAAAATATTTTTCTCATTTGAATTTAGAACAGACGCATCCAGGAGCGTCGACGTTCGTCGCGCGGTGTCAGTGCGAGACCGCAGCGGGCGCGCCGGGAACAATCGGCTAATTGCACAGATCCGACGTAAATCACACACACACGCCATCGATCACGGAGCAATGTTGCCCAACCGTCGACATCATCCTGATCGACATCGATCGCTCGGACGACACTCGAGCGTACAGTATTTTAAACACTTATTTAACGTGCAAGTTAAAAGTGAACTAAATGTGTGCAGAAAAATTCGTATTAATAAAACAATATTTCCACGATAACCGTTGTTGGGCCAATATTTTTTACAAATAAGTCATACTTTGGTCTATAATAATAATCGCACTATGACTTAACGTATTAAAAATAACAAGGGTGATTTAAAGATAATGCTTTACTTGACGTTTTAATGAGTTACTTAGCGTCAAACCGGAAAAAATAAAATAATAATCATTACGTAGAAATGTTGATCAAATGTCGGAGTGTACTACACTGCTCTGCCTACTCCTGCGGAAGTTATAGCCGTGATGTTGCGTTTACGTTTCACGATTGCGTAGACATTGCAATTATTACCCACTCTCTGTATATGTATATTAGTTTTCTTCACCTATCCATAAGTAGGATAGACAAACATTATGTTCGATATTACTTATATATAGATACACGCCACCAGTGTTCGATATTCACTATCAATGTTTCCTAGAAACGAATGAGCCAACTGATAACAACACAAATGACACCTACCTAATGATCACTTCTGCCATTCCATGGCTTCACTTCGTGACATAACGACCGTCAATTATACACATATTGTTATTATATTATCATCACGCTGGGTACCCTACGTGGTAAGCAGAGTGCTACAGATGTTAGATATAGTTGCATCGTATATGGCCGACCTGCTTTTTTCACATGCATTATTAATACTAATTACATCATTATTTTCGTTTTAAAATTAAACATAAATACATATTCCTATACCAGGGACAGTATAACACGACTGTACACCACACTCCTCTGCCTGTCCCATCGGGGAGTTCAAGTTACATATGTTGAAGATGTATAAAAAAAGCATTTAAAAATTTAGAACTTTTACACATATTATCAAAGAACAAAAGCACAACAACAGCATTATTCACCTGAACTTTACGTCTTATACAATTATCACATACAAGCGCTCCACTCGGATGCTGCGGTTCGATCACCGGTCGTGTCAATGTTCTCGGAACGCGAACGATACGCGTCGATAAGCAGATTCGTGTACACAAAACTCGCGGAAACGGAACGATGAACAATCTATGCCGAACGGATTACGAGGGGCGTGTGACACTGCGCAGCCGCGTCGGTGTCGTCCGCGCGCGAACCCAACGCCGACTGAGATCGTGTAAAGGGGTTATCACATCGACAGTGGCTCGCTCGCTGGGTGAACAGGGCTGCCAGATTGGGGTTTCGTGAGGAAGAGAAATTAATTATCACCGGGGGTCAGTCGAGTTGATCGTATAGGTCAGATATTAGATGATGGCGAAGTATGGTCTGATGTATCAGTGTGTGAGACATCGAAGTGGTGTATGCGGAAACAAAATAAATTCGTCTTGAAAGACAGATAATTGAAACTCGATATTATCTGTTAACACCATAAGGAACACTCTACCACAAGTATCAAAGATCACAATATAGACGATGATAAGGACATTTACAAATAATAGTCGACCAGAGGAATAATTCGATAATTGAAAACTGAACAAAGTCCTTTCACTAGTAAAAAAAACTTAAAATATTCTAAGCGAGGTCGGTGAACTAAACTTTTCGGACGTTTACAACAAAACATTTGATTTACACGACTGTTCAAATTTTTCCGCCCCGTCATTGTCCGCCTTGTATCGTATCGTCCTTTTACATCCCAAATACATTGTGAAGTTAATTGGCCTGACTGTGTACTATCGGGATTCCACAATCTTCTCAAGACGAAACATCAAGACAGCCCTCAAGCCCCACCAGTATATTATTGTTATGATAATGCTTATTATGTTGGAAATAGTGGCCCGATATCGCGCTATAAGCAATTAAGAAATATACCATCGTGTGGCTTTTATCTCGTCAATAACAAACGAGGCGCAGGCGTCCGCGAATGTTGCCTTCTCGTTCAGATAATGAATACTGTTGATATTATTATTATTATTATTATTAAAACGTAGTTTAAGAAACGTTTTAATGATTTTATTATCACGATATCATAATGCGTACACGCATTTTTTTTCATCGAAAAGACAAGTTTTTAAGGTCATCGACCAAACTTCGACAGTTATTCAATTTGACTTTAAATTTAAGTATTTAAATATTTAATTGCTTCGGAGTAACTTTTTCTCTTAAGTAATGTCTTATGGTTACTAGGGTGATGTCGATAATGTCTGTATACAAACACAAAAAAAAAAACTTAAAATGTATACTACATCATAAAACACAAATATTAGAACAGAACGTAGCAATATTTACAATCGGAACAACGCTGTAAAGGTTTTCAATTCGGTGTTCCAAATTTAAAAAACCTATTTAAATTTCACACACGACACTGCTCGTGGTACCAATGAAATCCTATATCCGCGCTAGTAGCCGGATCAAAAAGGTCCGGTGATCTCGACCGCCTAATTGAGTCTAATTGGCGGCCGGCCGCGTGCGCCCCGGACGGATTCACAGCTGCTCCTTGAAATTGACGCGGCGATTTAGCAATTGTCATACTCGAATGTGAAAAGTCAATTTATGATTCTCTTAACACGCCAGGAAAGGCCACCTATATCAGTCACTCTATAAATTTAACTGTTCCAGCTCAACAGTAGTCTGAGAGTTGTCGAGGAATCGGGTTCCGCGTTTATGCAGTTTCATTTGGACCAAATTCAAACGTACCCCGCTCCTGTATAGCTGTAATAGTAATAGTCTGTGCACAGATATATTAACTAAGCTTTGCGGACTATCTTTCTTTGCCCCGCGGTCAAAATCCGCCCAGCAGTGAATTATCGTCCCGCACTGTTCAACTTAAGAATGAAAATGTATCAAAATTATCCGACAATATAGATAATACATTTCAAATTGTACCACAAATTTTGAATAACCAACAATTCAACAACAATCATGTAAAAAAAAAAAATATTTGTAGTCACCTACCGATTACTGAGTAATGCCTATGAACACAAATAAACCGATCAGTACCTATACGTATGAAGGCACATCATTACGAAATATTAACGTCACATTGACCGTAAAATTATACTGGACGATGATATTAGTTAACAATGCCATTTTACCTTATAAACAATATTCCCGCGCGCGCACCAGGAAGTCAGAGCGCATTGAAAGCGTAATGAACACGAGAACATTAAGAGTCCGGGCTCGTGACGTCTGCCCATTATGGAGCGCGGCCAATACAGCTGTCCAGGACTTATTAATGATTGCAGCACACTCGCACTGATGCTATTGGGCGGTGTCCTGCTAGACATCGCTCCGAGCGCAATTAAATGCACTCGGCCCCTTATTAACGACGCTTAACCTGACCCCTTTGTATTGGGCCGAGTGCGATTGGATGAGATCTAATCGCTTTTTCCCATTTAATAGTCTTGATTTACTGTTGCCCATATATTTATTCCATAATCGTATTAAGGTTTCAGACACACTGAGATTCCAAGTTTAATTGATGTCACGTGTGTGTGTTCACGCACAGAATCCCAGGATAGGTATATAAATTATAAAATCAGTTTTATGTACGACCAGGAACTGAACCCAGAACACCTGCGTGTTGGATTTAAAAAATGAAATAGGAATGTAACGATCGATCAGCCGAAAGTTGTTAATGCATACAAACACGAAGATAACCCGCTTTTGAGCATCGCTAAGAATCGTAGCGCTTTGTAGAACTTCTCGTCACGGTCACAATTGACGGCAATCTGCATACTTTCAGCGTGTCCATATCTGAGGTTATGCTCCCACGGCACATTAATGACTAGGCGAATGTTTAGCGGAAACCCGCGCCTTTTATGCGCCGTCGTCCATTATGCGGCTCATTTGCGGCGAGAGACAAACGGCGGTTCGGAGGCGAGCACAAATTTCGCCGATATAATCGAGCGGCAAGACAATGGTTATCGGCGCGGCGCGATACCGCCCGAGATACGGGGCCCACGAGAGCTGATGGACGCGGCACGCCCGCCCGATACCATCTCCATCGTGACGCCGGCCCGATCGGACCGTGTGCACCAATTATTATTCAATATCCACAGACACACGCGCGCCAATGGATCGCCGATACATCCACGGCTATTGAGGTTGGCGTCTGATTGAGGGTGCCACCCGGTCAAGTGACAATCGCTTTGACCGCGCGCGAGGTAGCCGTAATTGAATAATAGCCCCATTTGTCAGATGCAGCGATAAATTTATCATCGAATCGATATTACGTACGATGTTAATACACCAGCACTCAAACTGTATACGTCCGATAACCCGAAAAGAATCTTATTGACACCACTCAATAAGGTTCGACGTATGAAGGAAAATTGTTGATAGAATCTTCCTACAATATTTGGGTCGACATTTGATTCATTTGTTACGCGAGATAAGCTATCGGTTACAAATAATAGAAACATTTCTGAATTATACTTAACTTGTAACAGAAACGAATATAACGGACAATAAATTATCTAATTAATACGCGTTAACCGTCGATAGAATAGATAACGCGCGAAATACATTATGCGAATCAATGACCCCGAATGAGGAAATGGCTGCGATGAATTAAAAACCGCGGAAAATTACCTGCCTATGCTATTATTATTACAGACTTACGTTCAATCGGTGGAGCCGTTGATGTTAAGTTCATTCAGGTCGCCGCGCCACCTGCAACAGAAAACCGTACACGACATTAACGCGACAGTAATAGCCGTGCCCACATGCGAACACGAACGCGAGCTCGTAAACGGAAGCGTATGAAATGCAATCACACGTTCCGCAGGCGCCGCGCGAGACCGACGCGGGCACAGATGCGATGATTACGCATCTAAATCTATCTGCAGGCGAGATCTCGCACGATTCCGCCGACATGCCGCCCGTACATGCTCAAATAATGCGACGAAACAAGACAGAAATTAAAATATGTAATACGGCCGTGATATATGGGACGTGCATTCGGCAAGAACAATATCGGGAACAGTGATAATGCTAATTCAATAGCGTAATATCTCGTATCGGGCGATGTCGCCGGCCGTGGTAGATGTAGCGGAGATAGTCTACGATTGTGCCGATATGGTTTTGCTCATGATTTATTTTGGCCGCTCCCATATAAGTGCAGTGTACTGCAACAATGGACCGCGGGCATGGATTTACGACAGTCGATTCGGTAGCGATAAAAGATTTAGCTGCGCGCACTGAAGCCAACGAACACATTACGCCGGCCGTACGAAACGCAACAAGTGAAAAGCCATAACGTGTCCGGTTGCGGAACGCTGCGAGTTGGCAAATGTTTGCGAGGATTTTGTTCGTTATCGAATAATAGAAATCGGTATTTTTAATATTGAAATCACGAGCGCGACGGCTAGTGTGTGATATATTGCGATATAAAAGTTATCAGCTCGACGACGACAGTAAAAAGAAAACAATACTCAAACTCGCTCTAAAATACGTGTATGATGTAATTTTTCGACTTATTTTGCTATTTCTCAAAATTTGAAAGCCTTAAATTTCAGTTATGTTAAATTTTTTAAATACTTTATATTTAATTTTTAAATAATTTATTATTACTAAAAAATTTAGTTTCAAAGACGACAATGTTTGAAAATTTCCCAGGGGGCTTTTAAATTACTGTGAATTTTCCCAGTAACATACGACCAAAGAAGAAAATACAAATTTCGTTCAACGTTAAATTAACAAGTAATTACTACAAGCAATAAAACAATTTATGTTGCAAGCAGTTCTCAGGTCAAACATGTTAACAAGAATTGTAGTAAATTGTGGTCCTGGGCTAGATGGCTGCTAATATATCATGATTAGCAATACCTATACATGGGTGTCTTAATTTGCATTTGGAATCTTTGATTTAATGTTTGTATTTATAACGTTTACATGAGGTTTGCTTAGGATGGGTATACAGTAAGAGAATTGTGGACAAAACATGAACACACTACTGAATGTGTAGACTTCTTTAGCTTTCTTTAG
>DWEI01003789.1:0-12389 GCA_018245875.1 Mysoria ambigua | reverse complement strand
TTTATTGTTTTGATTGAACTGTCATGGAGTCACAGGTGGCAAGTACTAGGCCTAGACAAAACATATTAACGCTATCTGTTATAGATTTTTAGAAAAATCGATTATTTTACCTCACCTATGCTTCTTGCCCGGGTTTCCCCTACTCTGGCTCAGCTACCGCGACTCGAGCAGCAAAGCAGGATGATTAATTATTAATTCGTCACACTAAGAAATAAATGGCGGTTCAACGCCAAAACGATTTGTTTGTCCGCTGGACAGATTGCAATATATCTAACTTGACTAATTAGTCCACTGTTACAAGTTGTCTTACAAATGTTTGTTTTGTTCGAAAAATAAAGTAAAAGTATCCACGGTGGTGGTGGGCAGCAGCACCGTGCCCACGCCGCGTGTCCGCCTGCGCTGCATGTAGAGCCGCAGGGCGCACTCACGCGACTCTCCTAACACTGGCCGCTAATCTGTGTTACATCAAATGTATCAGCACGCGAGGTGCCCGTCACTATATTCAGAGGTGCGCTTGCTTACAGGAGGGGGTGACGGACCCGCCCAGCATATCGTCCATATCGCGGCTGCTGCGCGGCGGCGCGCGCGACCCGGACGGCAAGAAGGACTACAGCATCGACGGCATACTCGGCGGTGAGTACGGCGCCCCCGCAGCGCCCCCGGCGAGGGCGGCGCCCGCGGCCCGGGTGCGGCGGCACCGGCCAGCTTGTAATAAGCCCTGTGGCAGGCAGTGGGTGGCAATAGGCCCATGATGATGGTGATGTACTTTGTATAGTTCGTAGGTGTTTTATATTTTTAGATATAACATTAGAATAGGCATACTTAAACAAGTACATTTATGGAATTTTCAATAATCTTTTTCTACTCATTTAACTAGTGATGACATTTTGTACGTGATAAATAAAAATCGTGAAAAGAGAACTAGACTTCTTCAATGTAGTCCTGTGACAAATGTTGAGCCGTGTTGTACAGTGTGGGTGCCGCTAGTGTATGTGTGTGTGTGTGTGTGTGTGTGTGTGTGGGTGGGTGGGTGTGTGGGTGTGTATACGAGTATCAGATACAGATCATAAGTGACACATTACAATGGAATGCCGGCTATGCTTCAGATATTAAGGACACCTGCAATCCCTTAATCGCTTTGTGTGCTTTTTTATCTTAAAGGAGTGAGACGAGTTTTGACGTATTAAAAAATGAAACAACACAACAGAGGAAAGCATATATTACAAGTTGAACTGCAGCCGAACACGCTCGCGTGTGTGCGTGCGGTGGACGACACGCTCGCGTGTGTGCGTGCGGGGGACGACACACTCGCGGGTGCAACACGTACAAGGAATTTCAGCGAAATTGAAGATTTTTGTATACACGATCGTTAAAATGAAATGAATTATTTTCTAAGTAAGAAACGTGTTGAACGGTAATTGGTTAAGTTATAGTAGCAGGATATCAGAATATATTCAACGTGATACAAATAAATATAATTTGAAGAAGCAGAATGAGCCGCCCCCGCGCGCGCCTCCATCAGCCACCGCCGGCGCCCGGGCCGCTTTGTCTCGCGAGCTATTTCAACCCCGCACTTTACGCGCTGCAGCATCGTTTACATGCGAACGGCACAGCGAGCGACCGGTCGCCGTTCCCACGGGCTCAAAAAAATACATTTCCGCACACAAATGTTGCCCCGTCATTGTCGCCGCTCGGAGCGGTGTGTCGGCCTGCGGGGGCGGCGGCGGGCGGCGGCGGCGCGCGACAAAGCGCCGAAGTGAGGCGACATGTTTCACTTGTTGCGCCATTGTTGCATCAAGAATACTTACGTATTCCTCGTGTTTATTGTGCGTCCAATATTTGTACCTCGGCCGCAGCGACGCATGCACCTGTGGCCACGACGGCCCCGCGCGGTGACGCCGACGCATGTCGTCCGACGTCAACCGCGGAACCATGCTCTCCACATTCGGTGGTGCTCATTTTAAAATACGTGATATTAAAAATAAAGGGGGACATAATCCGTGTCGGGCGATGTAACGATACATTCCCCGACTCAGTGCCGGTATACAGGAGTTGTAAGAGGTGACTATATCCGGCGCTGGCAGATCATGGTATAGGCCAAGCGCAAGTAAATACCCCGACCGCCTAAGGGCAGTAAGAAGTAAGAAAATACAATTAAAGTTCTGGACAAACTTTGTTACATACCCTAAATTCTATCGGTGCGCTCTCGGACGCAACTATCGATTTCATAATAATAATTTTCAAAAGCAAAGTTGTATGACATATATAAATATTGTGCTTGTGAAGACGCGCTCGCGCGACGCACACGCAACCGGACTGACCGACACGCATCGCTCGTACATCGGACGCAGAGCAGAAATCTCCCGGACGGGTTGCGCAGAGTCTCACCCGTGGCCTGCTCCGGTACAGTCCTGTAGCGCGTTCACTGCGAGCCGCCGAGCGGCTGCGGCTCGGGCGCGCCGCAGCGCCCGCCCGCGGCGTCGGCCACTATTGAGGTGATTGTTGCACTTGCTGCCACTTTGTGCACGCTGCCATAATACGTCGTAAACACTCAACACTTTGACCGCGCCGACGTCTCATGTCCGACATCACCGAGTACCTGTCACTCTATACAATAATGTTTCTAGTTTTATTTTAGGACAGGTTCAATTCAAACTGTGCACAATGCTTTGTTTTGTTTTTATCGAAGAAGTTTACTATCATAGAATAAAGTGATAGGGGTACGAAATATTAAAATCTACATGGCTCCGACCACTTCTTGTTAGTCCATCCACTCTGGACAGAGTGGGCGTCACGTCAGACAGACGCGCACTGAGGATGACGGTCATCGTCCAGTGATCAGTCGGTCCCATCGGCGCTGTGCCGCGTGCTCTGGCAGCCAACACCCTGCCCTGCATCACCCGACGCTCGATGTAATCTTTGCTCCGCCGTGACAAGTGACCAAAGAACGGTCAGAAGAGACAAGCTGGTACGGAAGTCGGTCTATGATTCAGCGTTCGTCTCTCTTCGGCGGCGTACAACGATATGGGACCGACAAGTGCTCCTCCAACTAACCGGGAGGTCGTGGTTGTAGTTGTGTTTCTGTTCCTCCGCGTTGCATTCATGCTGCCCTAACAAACCTAGCGATCGACGAGAAAGAGCGCGGACTACCCCGGCAGTACGTGTGTGTGCGAGATGTAGGTAGGTATGGAGCGACTTGCATTCTCCGGCGTGCGCAATCTCAAGCGAGTTATTATTAATGCGATCCATAATTGTCATTTTTGTTTTGGTGCGGTTCACCAATATACAAATCCAACCACAGAACAGGTTCACTCAGAAAATAATTCGCAGCAGGTCTACGGCGCGTCCCGCGAAGCTGGCGGTGAGAGCCGCACGGTCGGTGGGCGCTTCGCTGCGCGGCGGCCGCAAGAGGCGTCGTCACGTGTCTGAGGAGCCGCGTATTTGTTCTGCGGCCATTGCACGACCACAGCCCAGCGCGCGCTCCACTTTCACGCCGCCCGGTGAAACAATACAAAAAGAGCGCGCGATAAAATCTCGCATTTGTTTAATAGCATCGCTCGTTAGAATCAACTAATGTCGCATGCGGGAGACCATTACGGGCCGCCCGGAGGCCGTCGCGGGCGGCACATTACGCTCGGATTACATGCCGCCGCCGCGCGCCGCAAAAAACCTACGCACTGACACATGCTTTCTCTATTATACATTTAAATCTCTTTTTTAAGTGTACTCGACAATTTATCATTGATTTAATCTGTGGTCAAGTTTTATAACATGACACGCTTCTCATTTGTACATCTGAAAGGCTGCACGATGATAATAAGCTCGAAGTGTTAAACTTTCAACACATTTCTCACCACAGCGCCTATCGGAGGGACGTGGCGTGAGCTTGAGTGAACGATAATACATAACAGTCGTGCAGTGCGGCGGTCGCCCCCTTCGGGTTGACTCCCTTCAGTCTACCCCATCAAGGAGTTAGGGGCGTTAAGTTGTGTTATGTCATTTGTACAATATACACTACAACATTTTCCAATTATGATTGTCTTTATAAAATACAAAGTATGCTGACAACACATTTCAAACATAATTAATAGTAGTTTTTCTACCATGTCGTAAATCTGTCTACCGCCAGGGCCACCTGACCGTGGCAACATATCATTTAGTTCGCATACGAAAGGGATTATGAAATTGTTTTGGCAAAGAAGCGAAGGGTCGCGGTGCTCACAGCGCGCGCTAATCGCGGGCCGTCCGTCCGCGCCGCAACGAGCCGCTGAAACAAAGGCGGTGCGGCGCCCTAATGAACCCAGATTATGGAGGTGTTAAACCGCCGCCGCCGCTCTTTCAACTCACAAGTTACGACCGCGCGGGTCACATGTCGCCGGCCGCCGAGCTGCTCGCCCTTTCCCGCGCGACGGCTCCGGGTTAGCGCCTCGCGCTTCGCCGAACATAAAATCCCCGAGACTCGGCGACCGACCGTTGGAAACAAGAAACGAAGTGAACTTTATGAGCACGCTTTAAGATCTCGAGCGGTTTTTTCGTACTCGGCCTCGTTTATTCCCATACGTTATGATCAAGTCAAAAAAGTCCGACCAACGCCGTGTCGGCCGGCCGGAGAATTCGACCAATGTAAATCATTTTATTACAATGCGTTCTTTTTTGTTAACTCGTTGCCTTTTTAATTAAAGTCCCAATATAGCCTTAATTATTAAGGTTTAGCTTTCAAATTATGTTAATATTCTGTACTTGAATTATTATAACTCACCGTTGTGTTCAGTGTTGCCGTATTCACGGTACATTTCTTAATGTAAGTAGAAAATGAGGACTCCATTATCCATAAAGTTCGGAAGGAATTAATTTAAATGTGTAATATTAATTTAAATTTATTTATTAATTTAAATGTATAATAAGACGGTTGTGGGGAAGTTGTCGTTAAAACAAATAACCCGGCGATATCGTCGCGGCACGGAGCCGCGCGGCCCGCAGCCGGCAGGGAGCCGCGCGGCTCGCAGCCGCATTAAAGGCGGCGCGGTCGTTTCACAAGTCATAAATCCAGTCCGCGACACCAAAATATTGAATGATGCCAAAATGTCACCAGAGCGGCGCGCCGCCGACAAAGGCAGCACCGCACTGGGTGTTCCTTATTCCACGCTAAGTCCCTATTTTTTCGTTTCATTCAATTTTGACTTCTTTCAAAAGGCTATTAATATAAGCCGCATTTTTTGAAATCAGTTTTGAGGCCGAAGCCACGTATTGTTG
The DNA here is from genome assembly GCA_018245875.1 of Mysoria ambigua. NCBI lineage: Eukaryota > Metazoa > Arthropoda > Insecta > Lepidoptera > Hesperiidae > Mysoria > Mysoria ambigua. Next base: position 7,136 of record DWEI01003789.1, on the reverse strand, counting down.
CGCCCGTTTTTTAATCTGTTTCCGTAGGATCCCGCTACCGATTTATAAATGAGGCCGCTCGCGCTGCGCACCCCACGGCTCTTTATGTAGGCGAATTAAAATGTGTATACATTTTTGAAAAAAAAAGATCCGTTAATAAATTACACGTGTTTGAAAAAACAGATGAAGACAAATTGGGGGACGTCAAATAGATTATAGATCCGCGATCTGCAGCGGCGTTCCTTGCTCCAGAAAGAAAAATCTATACCCCTTGTGCGACGTTTTAGTGGAGGTGACGAGTGACGAGACAAGGTGACAAGCGAAATATTTAATCGTTGATTTCCTCCACCAGGTCGGGGATCTGATTCTTCAGACATCGAATCGGAGCCAGGACTCACGCTGAAGAGGAAGCAGCGACGGTCGCGGACGACGTTCACGGGCGAGCAGCTGGACGCCCTGGAGAGAGCCTTCCACAGGACTCAGTACCCTGACGTGTACACGAGGGAGGAGCTGGCGCTGCAGACCGGGCTCACGGAGGCCAGGATACAAGTAAGTGTACGTTGTGGTGAGTTCACTGTTCACTACGAGTACTGGACTTCGACATGAACTTGGTACTAGTACTAGTAGTTTGCACTGTCACTGACTTTGTGACCTACTGATTGTAACTGTGATATTAGTATTATGTATAAGCAACGTAAGTTACATATGTACCACGTTTCATTAACCGAACTTACTATTTTTACAAAATATTTACCTATATGTATAGTTATAAATATCGTCGTTTGTGTACATAAATATTTTTAAGGGAGGATTGAGTGCTCCGAACTCACGGAGCACTGCCAGTGTTCGTATCAATGTACCTGACGCCGTGCCCTCGTTGCAGGTGTGGTTCTCGAACCGGCGCGCTCGCCTGCGCAAGCACACCGGCTCCACCTCGTCGCCGTCGCTGGCCGCCTACTCCTCGCTGCCGATGCCACAGATACCTTGTCCCTATCCGGCCGGTGACATACCGTCGCTGGCCCAGCATCATCCTCAACACCCTGATGCTTGGCATCACCAGAAATACGCCAATTATAACCAACTAATGGCACAATCTCAACATCTTAACCAAGCTTTTCAAAGCAGCACTTTCCCTAGTACTTCGAGTTCCACATTCGGCCACTTAGTGGGCGGCGCTGGTGGCTCGCCTCACGGTCAGTTACTGGACACTGGCATCCCCAGAAACGAATACGCGCGATATCCCAGCAACGATGTGTATAATAAGACCATCAGTTATTTGCCCAAAGATGACGCTGATATTAAAGTTGCAGGGGATGAAGTTCTAGAAACGAGAGACGACGCATTTCCAAAGCCCAATGCAACTGATTACAAAGAGTTACCAAATAACGAGTATCCAAAAGTTCCTGCTGATTATTCTAAGGTGGCCATTGATCCTACCAATTCCAATTGGAGTCCATCGTACAATGCCGTTAATATGAACCTGGCGGGGCTGTCCATGAACGACCCCTACGCGTTTCCTAACATAAGCGACCCCTTAGCACAGCACAACTACCCCAATCCTCCCAACGCTCCTAATAAATACTGGCTTTGACACACTAGCTTCCTTTTAGTTAAGGTTTGTTTTACAATAACTAGGTCGTTAAATTTATTTAAATTATATTTTGTTTATTATAAGTATTTTAATGTGTACAATGAGAAAAAATACCTCCACTGTGCATTCCAATTAATGATACCTATTTTTAAACCAAACAACTTTTGTGTAGAAAAGTCACTAGTACACGATGTTAAGTATAATGCAGTTGTTTTATTTTCCTTATACATTTATGAATTACAGTTATCTGTACTATATTATTAAAGGGTAGTAATTGAAAGCTACAAAAATTCTGAAACGATACATGAGGAATATTGTGACAAGTTATTAAACCCAGCGATACATTACTTATTACATTTTATTTTACATTTTACGATGTTTCACATGGGTAAGTTATACATACATACAAATAAATATGTTAAGAAAAAATCATTTATATAAATGTAACATATATTTAACAATATTATAATTACACCTGCTTTAATACTTTTCATTACTATTGCACTTGTATACCAATAATCGATGCGCCCGGTTCGGCGGGCACGGTGACATCGGCAACCACTTCAGTTTGAGCCGAGGCTACCTCCGAAGGAAGAGTGGCAGAATCAGAAAGTGTATTAACTGGTTCTTGTGTGATAATTGCAGTTTGTTCTGACTGGCCCTCTATCGGAGTTACAGATGGTACAGTTTCAATCACTGGCGTCTTTAAAGAAATATTTGTTTGTCCTTCAATGTTAACGTTCTCTCCTATAGCATCGGATGGAGCGACCGCGTCACTTAGACTACTCGTCTGAGTAGTTTTACCAAGATCAATAGCAATAGATCTCAACGTATCAGGTTCGCCAGCAGTTGAAACATTTGAAACGACGGCAACTGTTGAATCACTTAAGCTATAAGTGTTCCTACTGTCTTCTGCGTTTAATGTTGCCGTATTAGATAAGGTGGTAATTGAACTGTGTGTACGAGCTTCATTAGTTAATGATCGTGCAGGAATCGAAGATGGTCCTGTGCCAGTTATGTAATGAACAATATTATCCGTGCTAGATAACTTTGGTAAATCGGTAGATGCAGTATTCACGGGCACGGTTTCAGATCCTACAGGAACTGAAACATCAGAATAAATTGTGGTGCCAATAAATTCGTCTCTAGGGCTTGAGGCAATTGAGGCAGTGCTAGATGCAGATAGAGTACTGTCGCTACCGATTCCGGCGATGGTTGCCTGTACAGTTTGCACGCTAATAATAGAATCAGAGGAACCCAAGTTTTTACCACTATTAATTTCAACCGCGCTTTCCGTAGGAAGATCTTCGACCGGTTCAGTAATCGAAGGTCCACTCGAGGATGGTTTATCTGTTTCATTAGTAATGTCAGTGGCATTAGAAGTAAAAATAATGTCCGTTACTGGAACATTTCCTTGAATTCCATCAGATGTTGCATTTGAATCACTTGTTGAAATTACTTTTTTGCTTGTAAATGTAGAATCAGTGGTTTCGTTAGCTGCTGCTGGTGACATTTCGGTGTTTCCCTTTAATATAGAGTCATTCGATGCGGAATTACTGTTATCATTTGGCACAATATTTGGCGCAATCGATAACGAATTTTCCATTACAGTGGGGGTCGTCTCACCGCTAACAGTGGCTTCAGCTGTGCCTGGAGCAAAATCGTTACTTTCTATGGTTGCAGAATTTTCTGGTACATTAGTTTGAACAGGTAAAGTCGTGTTTAACGGTCCTACAGTTATGTCAGTATTTCCAATTGACGGCACATTTACTACTGTATTGGAACTTGGAAGTGTTGATATACTTTCTCCATCTGATGAGGTTGCATCGACAGTAATATTATGAGAATTACTGTACACTTCAGATGCATTAGATAATGTTCCACTACTCGATTTGTCCTTGTTATCTGTCGATTCCACTAGTATATCTGTTTGTGATGAAACAATCCTAGTATTTAAAACACTTTCATCACTAGTTGTATTAGGATGTAATGAGTTACTGGACTGTTCAGAAATTATAGTGGAAACGGTGCTAGTTATATCAAAGTTGGATGAAATTGCCACGTTATTGGAAGATATGTTTTCATCCACAGCAACATTACTGTTCAAGGAAATATCTTTACCAAGTGTATTAGGTTGAGATGAGTGACTTGAAGATGGTTCTAAACTAGAACTTATGGCATTATTAGAGGAATCAGAAATCGATGAGACTTTAACATCGTTAGGCAGGACATTAAGAGGGGTTTGATCAATATCAGGTTTTCTACTACCAGAAACAGCTAATATGTTTGACTCTGCCGGGCTTGCAGCATCAGATAATTTAGAAATGTCTGAAGTCATAAATCCAGAGTTATTAGAGATGGCAATACTAGAAGATACAGCTTGTTGATCTCCTTGATAAACAGTAAGGCCACCATTACTTGACGGATTATCAATTGTATGCTCAGACACTTTAGGGGACGAAACATTAAGTGGCTCAGGACTGGCTGATACAATAACATTCGTAGATATATGGCTTGCATCGCTTTGGTTGAAGGCAGTATTGTCATTTAAAGCAACATTATCTCCGGATGTGGTAGTTTGTGCTGGATTCATTAAAGTCTCGGCAGGATCACTTGGTGTACTAATGTTAGATGAGTCAGAGTTGACAAAATGGGTAGCATTTGACGAAAGTCCATTGACATCATGTTGAATAATAATAGTATCAGGCAAAGGTCCTGTTTCAGTAGACAATGGTTGTCCAGATCCTATTTCAGATACATTTGTAGTTGAAACAGATCCTGTGAAAAGTGCACTGCTATCAGGTAGATTTGTTATAGCGGTACTATCATTATTCTGTGAGAGAACATCTATAGGCAAATTAGGTTCAGAGGAGTTTATAGATGATTGTCCTGGTCCAGCTGGTAAATTAATGTTGTCATTATTCATGCCACCTGTTGCACTATTGTTCAAAGAATTGTCAATAGGTAAATCGGTTTGAATAGAGTTACTTGAATTTTGACCGCCTGCAAACCAATTCGGAACAATGTTCGATAAAAATTGAGCAACTGTCTGTAGGAATGTCCTTTTTTCTTCAATATTTTGCTGAGCAACCTGTACCCACGGTAATGATACGTTATTCAACAATCTACTGCTATTGTTCAACTCTTCTAAATCCTTTTCCAATTTTGATTTCATTTTTGTTATTTGAGCAGCATTTACATGGCTAAGGAATAACTTCCTAAATGCATCTACGGACGTCGTATCATTGTGTAATTTATTTTGGATTAATTTTATTATCGCCTGACGCCGTTCGCTTTTAGTACTATTAGCATCGATACCCATCTCGTCACGCAAGTATTGCTGTAAAGCAGCTTGTCTCTCCAATTTAGTACTTGTAACAGTTAATCCATAGTTATTATAAACGTAAACTTTCCAAATATCTTCAATTTCTACAGAATCTTCTTCCTCAGTTTCCAGGTATATGTCTTCAGCTGACTCTATTTGGTCTTTTTGTATCTCCTCTAACTGTTTCCTTAATTTTTCCTGACGTTTTCTTTCTTCTTTCTCTATCTTCGCTGTTAATTTTCTTTCTTGTTCTTCAAATTTACGTCTTTCTTTCTCAAGCCTTTCTTGTATCCTGCGTTCTTCTTTCTCTTGTTTTTCTTGTAGTTTACGTTGCTCTTTCAATAATTTCTCTTCTAATTTCCTTTCCTCTTCAATTTGTTTCTGCTTTTCCTTTTCTAATTTTTCTACGAGTTTTTGTTTTCTCTTCTCTTCCTTCTCGCGGAATTTCTCCTCTATATTGTTCCGTTCCGAAGAATCATTGTCATCGTTATCATCATCGTCGTTATTATCGTTATCGTTACTTGAATTATCATTACGCTCCACCGACGCCGTGTTTGAATCTGTATCCTCAGAATCTGATCTTGTGATTCGGTGCAGGACAACATTAGCGGCACTCGATTCATGAGGAATATATTTTGCGCTGACTAGGCTTAAGCCAACCTGAAAATAAATGATATTTTATTAGACAATAATTACTTGTTCTTGTCTCTGGGGACCAAAGAGCTGGCAATTATCTCGCTCAGAGGCTTAGCCTTTTAATTCAGCGGGGTAATGCTGCTAGTGTTTGGGAACCATGCCTAACAAGGACATTTTAGATGAAGTTTATTTTTTATAACTTGTTATATTTATTTATTTTTTATATCAAAATGTTTATTGTAGAACATTGATAATTGTAAAATAACTAACTGAATAAATCCTAGTTACTGAATTAAAATATCTTTGACGAAAACCAAAATGAAAACGGATATGTTATCCTCGGGATATCATTTCATCATCATTCATCATTCGAATTTGAAAAATGTCCCTGACGTCAAAATATTAATCGTGTTTATGAATATTTATTTCCTTTCTCATAATAATCCGTATTCAAAACCTCATTATTGCCAATTGTATAAGTATTAACATATAACATCACGTTTGTAATCCCCAAAGTGGTAGGAAGAAAAGTGTGATTGACTCCCTCGTTCCACCAGTTACGCTTTCGTCCCACTCGTCCCATAGCTGTTGATCTTATTGCCATAAACCGGATGCACCAGACTACGAGCCACTATTAAAAAAATCCCACAGTGCCCGACCAGAGATTGGAACCCAAGCCCTGCCGATCGGTAGTCGCGCTTGCAACCATCACAAACAACGAGCCAGTCGTTGGTATAATATTAATAATAAAAAACTATATCTTACGTAGCTGATACAGCTATAACAGTGGTCTTTAAAGTAATTCGAAATTAATTCAGTAAAATGTAATTTTAAACATCATTGAAAGTGTATATCTCTATGTGTCTACAGCTCGACCAGGTGATGTGACGTGTCTGTCGAGCGCACCCGTCACAGTCCAATCATTGTAATTTATTTGTAACGCGCGCAATACGCAAGTGTTCACTTCCTGCATTCTTAACAATGCGTGTACCGTATTATTTTCACATTCATGCGAGCTATCCCCAAGGGTAAGGTCACGTCAACCGGACCCCAATTTACCTCGGGGATAGAAAACTTATTAACTTATAATTATCGATAGTTGTTATACTTAATTATCATCTCTTAAAACAGTTTCTAGAAATTTGAATTTAATAGTTTTTACTTACAATAAAAAATTTTCGTTCTTTTAATTGAACTTTTAGCGAATATAGTGAAATATCTAGATCATCATATCATATCATATCGATTTTTTTATCACTTCATTTGGTTATGATCATAGTTTTATTTAACTTTGAAATGAAAAATATTTAAAGAACTTATCAGTGTGATAATCGAGTTGTTTTTTATTCATACACGTTATACATTAAAAGTCTTTATTTCAAAAGAAAATTTCATTGCCCGCCATTTATTTAAACAATATGAATGTTCGTATGACGCAACGGCGAACGGTATCACTCGGTACCACAAAGCTTAACTGCTAATGCCACAGATTACATAATAATTAAATATTTTTTTACACTTATTTTTTTTATTAAATTGTTGTTATTGATATTTTTATAATGGTTGCACGGAACAATAAATATATATTTATGATTTATTATTTAC
>DWEI01003788.1:0-12389 GCA_018245875.1 Mysoria ambigua | reverse complement strand
GAGTTTGTATTTCAATAAGAGAGTTTATATGAAAAATAATAATTTGGGAAGGCTTTTATATTTATTTCTTTTGCATTTTAAATGAGTTCAATTCGTTCAGTAAATCTAGTATTAAACGCTTCATGTTGGTTTTATAAAGAGACATTATACCAGTGATCATATATCATTATTTTAATGTTATATTGCTGTTTCGTTGGTCGTATTGATTGCAAGTGTGACTGCCGTTCGGGAAGTCCCGGGTTCGATTCCCGGGTCGAACATTACGAAATTTTCTATTCTAGATTTTTTAGTAGTGGTTCGGAGTCTCGATGCGTGCTCGAGGCGCGGCAATAGGCTCACCGCCTATTCCATAACCGGACGTAACCGGTGAAACATGGGAGTGTTCTGTATTCCTCTGCCTATCTCTGCGGGGATTACAGGCGTGAGATTATGTTACGTTACATTACGCTCACCGCATACGTTGAACGGCCGGACTGTACGAGCATGAGTATTCCACGTGTCACTCGCCACGCGACGCACTGTGTAGATGAGTAAGTGTAGCGCCGCGGGCCGCGAGCCGCACTCAGAGCCGGTCGGTTGCAGGGCGGCGGCGGCGCGCCCCCCGCGCAGCCGGCGCGCGACGCCGCGGGCGCGCGCTCGCTGCTAGCGCCGCCGCAGCCGCCGCCGGTAGCGACACACCCGCTCTACTTTATTTGTCGTCCCGTCATCTATACACCGAACACGTCTCGTGTGGCTCACGCACAAGTTGCTCTGATAATGTCTCATTAGTACTGACAATAATTTCTCAATAGTGCTTTGACACAAATATTTAACGTAAATAGTGGCGTTCGAGCTGCGGCTCGCTGCGAGTGTGTCGACGGAGGTAGCCGCGCGCATGCCACTTGAGCGAGTCAAAAAAATGTCGACTTATCATGTTGCAGGACACATTCACGGGCAGCGCTCCGCCTCGGATTTGATGCGACGGCAGCGCCCGGACCGCCGCCCCCGCCCCGCCAGCCCCTCCCCCGGCCCCCTCCGGCCCCCGCCCCGCCCCCGCCGCCGCTGCACGGCAACAAGCATAGAGCATCACTGCCGAGCGCCGAGCGTCCAGCGGCCGGCTGTCTCTCGTTGTATATAGTATTTGATATACGTATAGTCGTATGCTATGTATATTCCCGGGCGCGCTAGCGTTAAGGTGATGTGATAACGAGTTATTTGAGCTTTACCGACCCGTTGTTCCGCGGCGGCTGCGAGCTGCCCCTTTATTTACTGTTCGCTCGCTACGGTCCGATTGTTCCATGTGCACGTTACTATTATGATTCATTTCTCCTGCACTATGTTAAAAAAATGTACGCAATTTTCCAACGGCCATCGTCGGACGCGATGGCTGACACTATCGATAACTACACCATACTGTAATTAGAAAGAAAGGGAATGTAAGTAACGCCATATAATAAATGATAGATTGTTATATCGGCGACACAGTTGATCGATCGTTAAATCGATCCCGTTTTAAAGTAACCGTTGAAGTTGTCGAACAATGCGAAGCAACGCGACGACCCCCGGCAGTGTCGCGGGGGCGGCGCCGCGACCGGCCGCGCCGGGCGACGCCGCCAGCGCGGCGCCCGGCGCCGGAGCTCGGCGACGCCGTCTCGAGATAAAAACCGCGGACGTATAAATGATACGCCGCTCGTGTAGCATGTAGGTGTATGTTTTTTTATATGAATTATTTATAATTTTTCGTCTGTTTCGACTGTGATGCATACGACAGGAGCGGGAGTGGGTCGCCGCCCGCGCGGCGGCGCCCGCGGCGGGCCCCGGGTGTTTACAGGGCGCGATTACACCGGCCGCCGGCCGCGCCGCCGCCTCGCCGCCGCCGCGCCGTCCTGCACGTGTCGGTGGAGACTTCCAACAAAGACTGTTGACAACGATTACATGTAATAAATGACATAACCGATATTGATGAGTAAACATCACCCAAAAGTCGAGTATGTAATCGATTAACAATGACACGAGTCAAATCGGTAAATTATTAGTTGTCCCGTAAATGGACAACTAATAAAATCCAATATATATAGCAAAGTGCACGCGGAGCATGCAATAATCCCGGCACTGGGCAGCGGCGCGGCGCGGCGGCCACACTCGAACCATACTCGCGGCGCGCCGCGCGGCGTGCCGCCTGGACGGCCGGCACTTGTGGACACAGGCGGCACTACGGGACACCATTGTAAGTAGTCGGTGCCTCTACATAAACGACATTGCGCGTGCGCCAACTAATACGACACTTATGATGTCTTATTATCACTTTTAATGTACATATTTAAAAAATGGAGTAAAATTCTAACGATTGCATAAGAAAAATGTATTACACGTAATTAAACGAATGGTGTGGGAGAGATATGACGGAATCTTGTTACTGTCCACAACGTGTACCGGACGCGCCGTCGCCTGCCGGACGCGGCGTGGTCGGTCGCCCGGCGCGCGGCGTCCGCGGCGGCCGTCCGGGCGGCGGCCCGCGGCGCGCACCTTAGGTAAGGCGCACTGCTGTGATATACTCGTAGGCGACGATCCGAGGGATTTAAAATGTTTACACGTGTAAGATGGACGCGGCCGAGGCGGGACGCATCTAAATTATTGGCTTTTTTATATGTATGTAGTGTACGGTAGCTATATGTACTAGTTGTGTGGGTTAGGGGCGGAGCGCCCCGGACGACGCAGGAGGCCCGCGTCGGCGCGCGGGCCGTCGTAGCTGAAAGCTGAATTGCGTTTGTTCTTTTTGTAGTATATAGAAAAGTTGTTTTCTTGATGAATGTAATTTCAAGAATGTTTTTGGACTTAAAGTTTATACTAAGATTGGATTAAAGAGGAACTTGTGCCATTCGATGGCGAAAAAAAATTATAATTTTATGCAATAATTAGATATAAATGTAAGCAAAAACAAAGACTTGTAACACTGTAGGTTCAACTCCCCGTAGGCGTGGACTGGCCGACAAGACTGCAGAAGTCGTCAATCGCTTGTAAAATTGATTGGCACCCGTTTAAAATCCTTTTATATCGAAAAGATACGACTCGCGTCCGTGCATTTTTCTGCCGGAAAAGTTGGGCGTCAAATTTCAAATTTGAAAAGATAGTAAATCGCTTATAAAATCGATCGGTATCGCGGATATATTTAATGTATACGTAATATTGAATGAGGAAGTTATTGGATGTTGAGTTCGTTTGATTTCTCGCGTCACGTCCGCCTGCGTCCGCCGCGGCCGGGTCCATGGGGGTAGGTTAAGTTCGGTCAGCACCCATGCGGGCGCTGCGCGCCGGCTGTGTGCGTGTGCGCTTGTATATATGTGTGCGTGTGTGCGCGGGACGCGGGCACGCCCAGCTCTGCACCGGGCGTCGGGCGTGCCTTCAGTTTCCTTATGTATTTATGCATCTTTTTGTTTACGATTATTTTTTTCTTTTTTTTATTAATATAACGATCGTACCATCACTTCGATGACAATTTTCACCTTTTATTTGTAGTTTTTGTGAGCATTTTGACGTACAAGTGTCGCGTCGAGCCATGAGCCGAAGCGTCGTCGTAGCCTCGGCGACACGTTTATTGACGGCAGCCGGCTCATCGAGACTGGACCGCGACAGTCGGCGTCGTGTTTCATAATCACATAGAAGACAAGTCGACCTGCGAATGTCTTCTCATGTAATATTTGTAGATACGGTTCAGGCTCACTAGTGGCGTACGTTTTATATTCTATATTGCATTACTAATACGACGTTAGGTTAGTGTTTTTCTTGTTTGAACGATGTCGATACTTGGCGGCCGTCGCCCGCGCGGGCCGCGCGCCCCGCGCTCCCGCGCTGGCGCCGCGCCGGCGCCGGCCGCTCTCGCGCCGCGCACGTCGGCCGCGGCTTTAAAGTTTACGTATGTTTCATTAATAAATGTATATTTACCAATATACGGCTCGACTCTTTCTCCTAAATAGTTGTGTAGATAATTGTTGTGAAGTTAGCTATATATTACGATGTTTTCATGTTGCTCGTTTCCGACGCGCAGCCGCACGTGCGCGACGGTGCGGCGGCCACGGCTAAGTCTGTTATATTATTACAAGTTGCTTTATGTACGACGCCTGGTTTCACAGCTCGCTACGAAATCGAACGATCAATATGTGGTAGAGTCGAGAGCGCAGTGAACTCGTGCACTCAGGCGTCCAGAGATTTCATTATATATTTTTTTACTGTAGCAATAAACGTAATCACCGTCAACGAAATAGTGTATTCTGTATAAGCCGATCCGCGGCTCTCGGGCCGGCGCGGCTCGGGAGCGATCCAGTGCAGTCCGGGAACCGTGTCCACGCGTTTCGCGCTGTTCTACGGTTACATCGTTTATTCACACAGCTACGTATTGTTTAGTTTTAAACTCTACTAATCCTCACCTTTGCAATATCAAGTACGACTGTATCGTATTTTAAAATAAGTAAAATAGATCCGCGTCCTTCCCCGTCGTCGCGCGGGGGACGTCGTCTTAGACTGCATGCGCCGGAGGGCCGTATGACCCCGACAGTACCACACGTAGACCCCTTCCAGTTAGTTTTGATGCAGTCTAACGCTGACACGTAGGTTAATTTTACGGTACATTTCCCTTTGAGAATTCATTAAAAATAGTTTGGGTAAAATGTGGCGTCCGATAAAGATTAAATATAGAAAAAAAAATAAAAAAAATATCTATATGAAAAAAATACATTTCTCTTTACGAATAAATAATAGAAATATATAACGGAGCGGGCGCGACGCGCTCATGTTATCATAAGTGTAGGGTTAAGTTCGTTCAGCGGGGCTCTGGTGCGAGCAGCCGCTCCCCGGCCGCCGGCCGTGTCGCTGGTGGCTGCGCCGCCACCCCCGGCGAGTCGTGCGTGGCTCGTCTCGTCCGCAGCTGCGCGCTCGCGCGAGACGCACGCGTCGCGCGGCGGCCCCTCCCCTCTGCTAACCCCGCCCACTCTCACTACGGTCAGTGCGTGCGTGCGTCTCGCCGCAATCAGTGGCTTAATTTTAACGACAGTTCATGGTACAAATGGTAATTTTATTTCCATATACTTTTAAGACTTCAGAGTTTATATTTAGAGAAGAATAAATATGAATTATATCTTGCGTCGATGCGGCGGATGCGCGGCGGCTTAGCAAACAATAATAGAGATATTATAATTATGAATATTATATGTACAATGAGATGTCTAAAGTTAATATTAACATAGTATATACGTTTACATAGCTAGTTGTCGTGTGGTTGGTTGGTCGGTCGCACACGCGCCGACGTCTGGTCTTGGAGTGTTTCGCTAGAAGATTTATCTGTTCTGACGGGCTGGCAGCTACCTTTTAATTACGGTATTGGTCGAATTCGGAACGATCTCTCAGCAGTCAAAGAAGGATATGTACTGTATGTTACAGCGTCAATTATTCATGTTACGACTTAATAAAAAATCTTATACAAATTGTCGTACCTGATTTACTCTGCATCATTGTAATGTCGATTAGGATTTGAATTTATCTATTTATTCTTGAAAATAGATATGTAGCATTATTCATGGTTACGTCCATTCTCTTTAGGTGAATACCTTACGATAAGATGTATGAATCAGCATCTACCTAGATTCCGTGGCCTGTGCTCGACAATTAATATTTTTTCTTCAATCAATTTTTTGCCGATTCTTCGTAGTCGTACTTTTGTAATACGATCTGGGCTAGACAAATCCTAACTTATATAATTATTTTTCTGCCAGTCAGTCGTTAGCACGGTGCTCGTTATAATTTGTATGATATTGTTTGGTCAAGTGCGCCACAGTGCTATGTTGCGTGCGCCCGCCTGTGTCCAGCGCACGTCCGCGAGTCACACGCGTGCCCGGCTAACTGCCGCGGTCGGCTCAGTCCGCCGCTCGGCGTGTCGTCCCCCCCCTCGCGCCGCCTGCGCCGCGCACCCCTCTCCGCCCCCGCCCCCGTCCCGTCCCCCGCCTCGCCCGTGTTGACGACTGGCCGCTGTTAAATCGTTCAACGTACGTCACAACTGATGACTGTGTACATGTTCGTTAAACTATAGGTTAGCTGCTGACCTCCATTAAGTTGTTGTCGTTGGTCTGGCACCTGTAGATCCACCTCGCTGCCATACGACGCCTGCACTCTGCGCGAGGCGGCAGTTTCTCGTTCTCTCGTTTTAACAAAACGCTATGCTACGAATAATGTTATCGGTTGCATCGCCACTTCGCTTCTCGTGTCACGCTCGTGCTCTCACTTGGCAGCTACAGATTCTGATTGTAGGATGCTTGACTATCCTCTTACACGCCTCCCACCTGTCCTGTGCACTGATATATTAGATAGGTTTCCTAACGTTAACATATTTTTTTGTTGTCTGTGAAGGAGACGAACAACTTTGCGTTTTGCACTCATTATCTTGTTATTATTAAGTGGTCCGTGACAGTCTCGGCGTTCGTTCACGGCTCTGTCTGCATCGTGTCTGACGTTGCACTGAAATCTGTTAAGGAATCGGTCGGACGGTGTGTACGAATTTTACCACTTAGGCACATCGTTGTTCGCCAGCGGTCGAGAACACGCCGCGCCAGCATCGCCACCATAGTCAATTATAGAAATGTTCGACACTCGCGCGCTCACCGTCGCCGCACGCCGCCGCCGCGCTCGGCGCCGCCGCGAGATGGCTCGCCTTTCCTTCTTCGATGATAGAGTCGCTATAATGTAGAATACAGCTTTTGTCTCGTGTCGTGAATCGTCATTATGTCAGAATCCTTGTGTCTTGGAAGTTACATGTGTAGATTGTAAGTTAAGTGTAAACTAAGCGTCCGAAGGCAGGCGAAGCTTCTCACGACGCGATCGCCGTCGCGACGGCGCCTCGGCGGCGAGTGCGGCGGCGGCGGCGCCGCGCCCGCTCCCACCCGCGTACGAGGACTACGTAGCTCACTCTAGGTACAGAACAAAGCTAAGGAAATATAAGAAAAAAAAAAAATTAAAAACATTCAGAGTTATAATAGTACGTTAGTTTTAATTATATTTCTGATATTGATTGACGTTTTGCTAAAGATTATTTATCTGTCGGTTACGTTAGCCGCGGCGCGCCGCACGCCGCTCGCCGCGCCCCGCCACAGCGGCCGCGGGGCCTCGCCCTTACGTTACACTACTATAAAAACGGCTCGATTGAATTAAATAACGAAATTCATTATATTACCTATAAGCAATACCACAGTACCTGAAATTGATACAAAAATGAAGATTATATAGAGATGTAATAGAACGGAAGTAACGGTCGAACGTAACGAGTGATTGGAGAGGTGTGCGAGCCCGCCGGAGCCGCTTCGGATACATCAGTAGACTGTACTCAGTCGGCGCTGCGCATCGGATGGAGGGTGCCGCTCGACGACGCCGGGCGCCGCGGCCGGCTGCGGCCCGCGGGCGCGCTCTCGCTCGCCGGCGGCTTAGGGTAAACGGTTGAAGGGAACATGTGCGCGGGCTTTCATGCGTAAATGCGTTGGGTACAAACGTCCAGGAGGTAGTGTTGAAAGCGTCGGTGTCTAATATGTCGAGAGCGAGGTGAGTGGTGGAGATTGTTGTCATCGTTTATTTGGTCGACGCGCGTCAAGCACTGGTTAGGTCGGGAGCGCCGACCCGCGCCTCGCCGGCGCCGGGTCGGCCTCGGATCGTGTCGCGATTGATACGATAGATATCATGAGGGTGGAGATGAAAATTACTGCCAATCGATTGTAGGTTATATTAAATAATGTAAAATGATTTGTAGTGTTAAACGATTTTTGAAATATTGTGTCCTAAATATTTCATATTTTATGTATAGTATCGATATACGGTGGCTCGGGCTCGTCCGAGTAGGCGACCGCGCGGCAGCCGACCGCGCGGCAGACGACCGCGCGGCAGCGACCGCTCTCTTTACTCTATGTAATGTCGTCGCACGCGCGGCACTGCTCGGACGCGGCCGGACACCAGGTGGACGTTTTCCTTAGGATGTGGGCGATGGATACAAATTGTGTTCTGTAGAGTATTGAGCGAGGAGGTGGTGTGTAGATAGGCTGCACGGCGCCGCGGCCGGCGCGCCGCCCGCGGTCCGCCGCCCGCGGTGCGCCGCGCTCGGCGCGCCGGCCGCGGCGTTCATTAGACGCGAACTTTGTTCGTCGAAGGAGCTAACTAAAAAAAATAGATTGCAAAATAAATTTGGGGTGTGGGATGTAACGAGATGGTATATTTCTCGTTGTGTATGGAGAGAAGTGAAAATTCTGTATTAGCGAGGGATCGGTCTCGCGCTCCCGTGGCGCGCTCTGGAGCAGCGCCGCCGGGCGACTCGCGAGAGGACCGTCTGGGAACTGGGACTGATGTTGGCTCATGTGATGAGGATAATGATTTCGGATTGTTTTTAGAATTGGCTGATCAAACTTCGTGTGTAACACGGCGCGATCAATCTTGAGACTGGTTCGGTTGGCGCGAGCGTGCGCCCCCGCCCGCGACCCGCGCCCCCCCGCGATGCCCTTCATTTTGCCTGAACCAGGTGACCGATCTGTGATTGCAACGTCCTACTTTAGTTTTCGAATCTGTCCGCTCACCGATCATTATGGATACTTACGGATACGTCATAGTCTATTATATTTACCGCAGCGCGGAGCCGCGGGTCGCGGCGGGGACTCGCCGGCGAGATTTTGTATCCAAAGATTGCTAAGTGTGATGTAATTTCCTATAGGTTTATTATCATTATTATTATATAATAGTATTTCATATACACACTTGTTACGTTCTATTGTTTGACATTAGCTGGTTACGTGTGCTGTTGGCGACCTTGACAGATCTCCCGATCGTATTTTAATGAATGTTAACGATGTTATATAATTTGGTGTGCCGGCACGCGGCGAGGGACGCGGCCGCCGCCGGCAGCTCGCCGACGGCGGCGGCTCGAAGCGAATTTTCTTATGGGCCAGTGTCTCACTTTTTATATATGTATTTGAAACTGTGGAAAGCATGGTGCTCCGCGCACCGGCGCGCCGCGCGCCGCCCGTGCGCGGAGGTTATATCGTATGGGTAAGGAAGCAGTTAGACTGCGGCTCGATGGTGCTCGACTGTACTTACGATGGATATTTCTATGTATCGTTTCTATTACTCTCAAATGTTAATTTTGTATGCTTATTTATTTCGTACGATAGGAATGTGGCCCTCCGCGGGGCCGGTTTGTACCAAGTAGCCGTGTATCGGTTCAGTCGGCATCCAGTAGAGCGGCCCGGAGCCGCGCCGCGTCGGGCGCGCGGCGCGCGCTCGCGGCTCCACGTACACAAGGCGGAATATTGGTGCGCTGCGCGCGGTGTGCCGTAGGGAAGTTTTACGATAAATGGTGAAAAATAAACAAATTACAAAAACGACCACTCCCTCTTTAATTTGCCCACCTGACCTGCCCGGCGCGCCGCCCCCTGCCCCGGGGGCCTCCGCGGCCGCTGTCGTGTTCACGGGGAGCGGCCTTCTGCCATACTCTATAAGTCAACGCAGGTGGTTATTGAGAGTTATTTAATGTAAAAAAAGAATATGTAATACTTTGGAAAACCATTCACTCATTCATACTGAGTGTTGATATTGTACATTCATTATGCCACGAGCGCTGCAGCATCATTATATTTAATATTTTTCTCCCAGAGATTGATACATTATTAGATGGTTGCGAGTACGCCCCTGGTAAGTGTTTATATGCCCTATTAGTGTTAGTGTAGTGGAGCCGCCCTTACCATTGGACATTTAACTTGTGACAAAAGATGGATTATACTTATTTTCTTGGATCTAAACTAGAAAATATAATAATATATTTATAATTAGACTAAAGAAAGAAATGTAATACCTATAGTAGAGCAGGCAACATGTAGACTGCTTAACGAATTTAATCGTAAGGCAGACCTAGACCTGTTCTGTATTGTCAGCTTGAGCATAAATTGTCCGACTTCTTTAAAACCTAATGTTCTTTTATTGCTATGTTCTGGCTTTTATTATAATCTGTTTTGCATAGCTATCTAAACATACTATTCAATAGTAGGTATGCGATATATCAGCTATAGTGTTCTGTACAATTTTTTCCGACTTTATGCTTTTATTATTACTATTATACCGGTAAGTGGCCTTCTTCCTCTCTACTCTACTTGTTCTTTGTGTATACCCAGCTGCAAGTTTCCGAAGACGTAGATAAATATATATCAAGACTAAACTAAAAATATAGGTATAAGGAATACAAATACTCACATATACATAATATACATGTTCATATACACTGTGACATACATACATAGATACAAACAAATATACCTAAAATACATGTATACACATACATATATATACATATAAAATTCTCGGGTCAGTGTTAGTTCCCGTACGCCTCGGAAACGGCTCGAGCGATTCTCATGAAATTTTGTTAGCATATTGAGTAGGTCTGAGAATTGGCCAACATTTATATTTCATACCCCTAAATGGTAAGGATGGTTCACCCAAAAAAAAAAATTCATTTTTCGTCAAAACATTTTGATCTAATTTTTTCATGATAAACCATTCTACGAAAAACCCTTATTTTTTAATTACCATATTAGTAATTTCAATATTTTTATACCTGGTCAATAACTGATCAATGATCACTAGATCAGTTATCCCCGTCAAGCGTTTACGGATGTACTTATAATAACCGCAAAATCACCCCTGTAATCCTCGAAGAAGTAGGCAGAGGAATGCAGAACACTAAGGTAGGTTTTGGAAAAAAGGAAAGAGAAGTAAAACTTTGAAAAGGCGGTACGGAGTTCGCCAAGTCAGCTAGATTATGTACAAGACATCAGCTCCTCTGTTCGCTCATAACTTAAGGATTTCAAAAACTTTACTGTCTTTTTACATTTAGCATACGGAGTTGTATATATTTTTACTAATCGATTTAATTATTATATAGCTTAACCGGTTGAGTTCTTCATTGCATTGATGTCAGTATTGTTTAGCATTTATGCTGCTTATAGCCGGGAGTTGGTTACGCTTTTTTAATTTGCTCGAGTGTATGGGAATTTTTTGTAAGTTTTAAGAATACATTGCATTGTATATAACTGTCTCACAGGACGTTAGCTTCCCTATATACATTTTCTGTACTATTTATTCTTTTCTTCTTCAACAATACTTTTAGAATAGATCTATGGGTGCGTTCAATACCTACTTTTAAATTTGGTTTTATATTTAAAAATTTTAAACTGCTATACAATACAATAAAATAATTTGGATCAGGGACTTAATATGTACCCATATTATGTCCCTGATCCTGAGTTGCTAATCGGTAATGTGTCGCAAGTACCTACTGGAAGATCCAGATTGACTTTCCAGTTTACCAGCAATGACCTCAAGTTGAAACCATGGATTGGATACCATGAAAAGTTGACTACACAGACGTTGATGCCTTGTTGGTCGTGATGGTCGTGTTGTGTGCAAGTGCGACTGCCGATCGGGAGGTCCCAGGTTCGATTCCTGGGTCGAACATCACAAAAGTTTCTAATTTAGATTTTCTACCGGTGACTCAGAGTCTGAATATGTGCCCGATGCATGGCAATAAGCTCACCGCCTATTAAATAGTGGGACGTAAACGTGACCGGTGAAACGTGGGAGTGTTCCACATTCGTCTGGCTGTCTCGCAACCTGCACGCGTGCCCGGTGTGCGGCGGCAGGCGAGTGCCTGTCCCACACCAGTTTAAGTTCCACGTTTGTCTTGTGTGTGTTTTGACCCTAATGTATATGTATCATCTCTTAAAATATATCCTTGGTTCCAAATGAACAACACTGCCCACATTTATTTTTGTAATATTTATAGTTTGTGACTTCTATGCACGCGCACTAGTGACGACAGCGCATGCTGCATTCGCTTGCCCACTGACGGACACGGACAGATCCCGCGCTGCGTCCATACCGAGTGTGCAGCCCTGGACTGTGCCCCCATTGTTTTATTAATCAGATGTCAGAATTTTTCATTTGAAATTGAAACAGCGCCATCTATTGAATACTTACTCAACTTAAAAATAACATTCAGCGAATATGTCATTCTAATCGCTATCTATTGATAAAGGGCGCAAAGTGAGCGCCAGCCTGGCATGTCCTACTTAGGTACGTTTTCTTGATATTTCGAACAATTCACAGAATATGGTTTAAATTGTAGCCTATGTGTTGACTGCCTCGTTGGTCGTGTTGGTTGCAAGTGCGACTGCCGATCGAGAGGTCCCGGGTTCGATTGGCGGGTCGAACGCTACAAAATTTTCTAATTAGAAAACTAGATTTTCAACTAGAAAATCTGGTAGAATTTCTAATGGAATTCTGGTAGTGGTTTGGAGTCTGGAGATGTGCCCGATGCATGGCAATAGGCTCATATCCAGGCT